>CAUJGJ010000025.1:738900-743900 GCA_963170055.1 Halisarca cf. caerulea
AAAACATGATGAGCAGCCAATCGAAGGATGATGGTTTGAAGGAGACGAGGAGATATGAAGGAATTCTCACTGACTTCGAGCTGCCAGCTTAGGATATGGCATCCTTCACTGGCTTCATTGAAGACGTTTGGTGGACTTGCTGCTACTAGTGCTGGAAAGAACAGATGCTCATGTCCCTTTTCTGAGCCGTCCATCAGATGGGTAGATTCAGAAAGGATTGATGGATCCACCTCCACACAGAATTCCAAACTGATTAGGACATCACAAATCATTGAGGGGTTCAATGTTGGGAAAAGGACTGACAGACGTTGACAGTTGAGGAGACCAAACTTGTTCACAATCTTCTTCGAAGGGGAGAACAGAGTCCCGTACACCTCGTGAAGTATGGATGGGAGGTCCAATACCAACCAACCTTTGGAGACATCTTCTTTGCTGGGAAGATACAAGAAGTGGCCCGTGGATGACAGGTCTTTGCATACCTCTTCTGCTGGTGGGAGGTTGGTGGGGAGATTGGCTTGGTTGTTCACAATCCAATCTGAAAATTCTGATAGAGAAATAGCTTTTCTTTCAAAGGAGGAGCGTATTCGTGAGATAACCCAGCAGATACTGTAAGCAGTATCTCTTGCTTTGTACTGAGGTAGTGGAACATTATTCAAGTACTTACATAACTTGTAGATGTCACTGGAGTAAGGTTGTCGGCAGTCCAGGTAGCACATATCTTCAAACTTCAATGGAACATCACATAGGCTGCTATTGATTCTTCTGTAGCAGAGCTCCAACTTCTCCCTTGCTTCCACCTTATGTTTCACCTTATCCATGTGACTTCCAATTACAATTACTCGAATTGGATTGGTTGATGATTGAACTTGCGCAAATGGATGAAGCCAGCGATTCAGCTGATGTCTAACAGCAGATTCCTCTTCTGTGGCTTTCACAACCACTATGATGGTCACAGTGGATAAGCTTTTACTAAGAATAGCTTCCAAGAACATCTCATGAGGGCCGTGATATTCGTGTTGTCCTGCAAAGTCGAAGATCATCACATCTCCATAACGTTTACTCCTGAGGGATACTGGTTCAATTCCGGCAGTACGTTTGCTGATGTCCTGAACTCCAAACAAACGATTACGAATTTTTTTCACAAAGCTAACATTCTCATTGTTCAGTGATGCAATGAGGGTGCTCTTGCCACTCAATGCATTTCCAATAACACAAACTGTCTTCTTTGTCTGAAATGACAGTGTCTGTAAAATCGCATCTTTAAATTCATTGCTAGATAGCTTGAGGGGTTTTTGGAATGCTTTGCTCATAATACTCACATCAGCTCCTGCTTCGACAAGGAGAATACCACACTGAATGTGATTATGCTGAGCTCCAAAATGCAGAGCTGTATGGCCATCAGGATTCTGGTAGTTGACGTTCACTCCTTGAAGAATGAGCTGCTTTGTTAAAGAATCATATCCCTCCCGAGCTGTCCACATCAAAGCAGTCATGGGTGGACTGGTACTCAGAAGTCTTTCAATACCAACTCCTTTGGTAATCAAGATCTTTGCTAATTCTATGTGCTTATGGGTGATAACATACGAGAGAGCCTCTCTACCGAGATCTCTTCCAGAATATGTACCTCTGGCAAGTTGTGCAACGTCAGCACCAGATGCTATGAGATGAAGCATGACATCGTAATTGTTCTTCGAAACTGCGAGTACCAAAGGCGTACAATGATCATTATTCTCTTGGTCAATTTCAGCTCCTTTGTTGAGCAGCATTTTAGCAATTTCCAATCGTCCTCTGTAAGCTGCAAAGTGCAGGGCTGTTCCCCTGTAATAGTCATCCTTGGTAACATCTGCACCATGGTCAAGTAAGTAGGAAACAACGCATACATGCCCTCCTTGAACGGCCAACATGAGGGGCGTGGAATGGCCTTGAACCGCCAATCCATCAATCTTGGCACCTGCATTCAGTAACACTTTGACTACCTTTGGGTATCCTCTCGCGCTTGCATGGTGAAGGGATGTGCGATTGTAACGGTCTTTCTTATCAATCTCGGCACCGCTAGCGATTAAGTGATTAACAACATGGTGATGACCTTTACTAGCAGCCAACATGAGGGGAGTGGAATGGCCCTTATGAACTTCAATCTTGGCACCTGCATTCAGTAACGCCTTCACTACCTTCAAGTGTCCTCTCTCGCTTGCCACGTGAAGGGCCGTTTGACTGTAGTCGTCTTTCTTATGAATATCGGCCCCACGAGCGATTAAGTGAACGACAACGTTTTCATGTCCATTAGAAGCAGAAATAATCAATGGTGTCGATCCCACGAGGTCTGTTAAGTTTGGCGAACATCCTCGACTTAAAAATTCCTTTATTTCCGGTAAGTTGCCTTCACGACAAGCATCAACGAATGTCTTCTCCATCGCGTCTGGGGGTGCTTGGGTGTTCCCCTCCCCGCCCCCCACGTAGTTTAAAGAGCCCCTCCTAAACAAAAAGTAGTGTCGCTTTCCACTTCATTTACATGCTGACGTCATTTTGTAGTGCAAAACCGTGGCGGTCATTTCAACGGACAAAAATTGATGTCTGAAAATTATCATTAAAAGGTAGCATATATACAAGAAAATCAAAAGTACGCTTGCTTCATAAAAAAACACTAAGGTTACATTTGCTGTAGATTGATTCATGACAAAATGACATCAGTGGCCCAGACCATGCATGCTTTCCACTCCTTTTCTACATATGACGTCATCATGTAAAGGAATGGAAAGCATGGCCTGCATGGGCTACTCGAGTCTGCATGGGCTACTCGAGTCTGCATGGGCTACTCGAGGTTAGCAAACAAAAGGGAAGTTAATGGAGGGTTTGGGTTAGTCACATGTGCCAGACATGTTTCATAAATTCCCAGCCTCCCCCAGCCCCCACGGTAGCAGTCTGGCTCCCCAGACTGTTTATGTCCTTTTACAGCAACATCACAAAAATACTGATAATTATTAATAATATAGATAAATAAATGTGAAGTATAATAATGATGATGAAAAAGGTGCTTTAATAGAGTATATTCATTCTTAGAATGAGCTAAGTACAAGGTTGTGTGACATGCATGTGATTGTCGTATGCTTTCAATATTATGTATGATCTGCTAGACTTCAACATCCAGAAATGTCCTTTTTACTCTGATGATGAGGATGATAAATACAAGGTTATGTGACATGCATGTGACTGTCACATGCTTTCAATAATAACATAATTATGTTTTGTTAGACTACTCCCCAATCTGAGAGTTCAATTAACATCTAAAAGTATACTTTTGCTCTTTCTGTGCCATCTGGTCTCCTGAGGGTCAAACCCTCTACTGGAGCTACCCAACACGGCCCATTCTGGTGTCTTTGCAACGTAGTCCAGAGATGAGAAATGGGACAAACCACCACTTTCTTCATAGTCTGACATCTACCACAAGCAGGAAGAAGAGTTGGTACAAGTGACACCTCTCCTTCTGTGAGGTCCTCATGGATAGGGGATGCTCATGCACGCACAGTCACACACACACATACACACACACACACACACACACACACACACACACACACACGTATGCACGCACGCACACACGCACACACACATACACACACACACACACACACACACACACACACACACACACACACACACTCACACACACACACACACATACACGTACACACACACACACACACACACACACACACACACACACACACACACACACACACACACACACACACATACACAGTGTCACCCTTAGGTTCCATCTGACAGTGTATTCCTATGATGGGGAGAAATGTGTCTTCCAGTACAACTAGGACGGAGATTAAGAGCTTTAAGGTTAGTAGATTGGCCTTATCTTCCCTGCAGTAGAAGTGCTTGTATAACTTGCTTCTACTCTCTCCTACTATAAAGAGTGATCGATCTGTGTCATTGCTTGACAGAGACAGTCACTGAGGTACGTAGGAGTATGTGTGTTTGCATATCCATAGATGCCTGTATAATACATACAAAGCATATAGGTTTCCCCTCAGCCATCAATTTTTTTCGATGCTCCCCTTCACCCCCCCCCACCCCCCCTTCCCCCTCCCTCCACTACATATGTAGTACTGCCTCACTCTGTGTTATGTGTAGGATAGTATGCTTGTGTGGTGTGTACCCATATATATGTAAAGTGCACATTTGCCTACATAAGGACCCTTTGGCTCTCGTGTGTATCTTTCACATACTCAACATCTGTGGATGCATGTCAATAGTTGCTGTGTGTTGGCATGTCTGTCAGGGCTTCTTTTGGTGTGTACGTTGGGGGAGGCGTTGATAGAATCATGCCACCTCTTGAAATTCAAGGACATTGTACTCACGTGTACGCGGATACACAGCTTTCCCTTCCTTGTTTCTCACAATTAGGGATATACCCCCTCCCTCTTTTGCTTCAATATTGCCTACATATATGTTAACGTGTTTGTTGTAACCTCTCTAATTCGACACTTGACAATTGGTTTATGTTTTTATCATAATTATTATTTGATGAATTTCATGTATTTTATATGTTCAATGTGAACACGTGTGTAAGCACGTCTATGTCATGTCTCCAAGTACATACACCTCAGACTCTCTACCTTCCACTCAGATGACATGCACACACCTCAGGCTCTCTACCTTCCACAGAGTATCATTGGAAAATCCCACCCCTACAACTCCACTGTGTAGGTGGCTAAAACTGAGTACAAGGTGTTGGGTGCACTCGCTCCAAAGTGTTCACTACTGGAGGTGCGGCCACTCACAGGGTACAAGCACCAGATCAGAGTCCACCTTGCCGAGGGGATCCACACCCCGGTGGCTGGGGACTACAAATATGGAAGTCAGCAATTTAGGGGGAACGAGAAATTGAGGAATTTTAATTCATTTCTAAAGCCCCGTCTCTCCAGGGGCGTGGTCTACCTGCATGCATTTCAAGTGGTACTGCCAGGCTACAACGAGGGACAGTC
>CAUJGJ010000025.1:746400-751400 GCA_963170055.1 Halisarca cf. caerulea
GAAGACATGATGAGCAGCCAATCGAAGGATGATGGTTTGAAGGAGATGAGGAGATAGGAAGGAATTCTCACTGACCTCTAGCTGCCAGCATACGATATGACTTCCTTCACAATTCTTGAAGACTTTTGGTGGACTTGCTGCTACCAGTGCTGGAAAGAACAGATGCTCATGTCCCTTATCTGAGCTGTCCATCAGATGGGTGGCTTCAATAAGGATTGATGGATCCACTTCAATACAAAATTCAAAACTGATTAGGACATCACGAACCATTGACGGGTCAAATGTAGGGAAAAGGACTGACAGACGCTGACAGCTGAGGAGACCAAACTTGTTCACAATCTTCTTCGAAGGGGAGAACAGAGTCCCGTACAGCTCGTGAAGTATGGATGGGAGATCCAACACCAACCAACCATTGGATGTACCTTCTTTGCTGGGAAGATACAAGAAGTGGCCTGTGGATGACAGGTCTTTGCATACCTCTTCTGCTGGTGGGAGGTTGGTGGGGAGATTGGCTTTGTTGTGAGCAATCCAATCCGAAAACTCCAATACAGAAATAACTTTATCTTCAAAGGAGGAGCGTATTCGTGAGATAACCCAGCAAATACTGTAAGCAGTATCTCTTGCCTTGTACTGAGGTGGTGGAACATCTCTCAAGTATGTACATAACTTGTAGATTTCATTGGAGTAAGGTTGTCGGCAGTCAAGGTAACACAGATCTTCGAACTTCAATGGAACATCATGTAGGCTGTCCTTGACTTTTTTGTAGCAGACCTCCAACTTCTCCTTGGCTTCCACCTTACGTTTCACCTTATCCATGTGACTTGCAATCACAATCACTCGAACTGGATTGGTTGTTGAAGACATTTTGGTAAACGGATGAAGCCAGCGATTCAGCTGATGGCAAATGGAAGATTCCTCTTCTGTGGCTTTCACAACCACTATGATGGTCACAGTGGATAAACCTTTGCTGAGAATGGCTTCCAAGAACATCTCATGAGGACCATGGTACTCGTCTTGTCCTGCAAAGTCAAAGAACATCACATCTCCATAATGTTCACTCTTAAGGGATACTGGCTCAATACCAGCTGTACGTTCACTGATGTCCTGAACTCCAAACAGCCAATTACGGATTTTCTTCACAAAGCTAGCATTCTCATTCTGCAGTGATGCAATGAGGGTGCTCTTGCCACTCATTGCATTACCGATAACACAAACTGTCTTCTTTGTCTGGAATGACAGCGACTGTAAAATGACATCTTTAAACTCATTACTAGACAGGTCAAGGGGTGTTTGGGTGGCTTTGTTTTCAATACTCATATCAGCTCCTGCTTCAACAAGGAGAATACCACACTGAATGTGGTTATGTTGAGAGGCAAAATGTAGAGCTGTATAACCATAAGGATTCTGGTGGTTGACGTTCACTCCTTGAAGAATGATCTCCTTCGTTAAGGAATCATATCCCTCCTGAGCTGTCCACATCAAAGCAGTCATGGGTGGACTGGTACTCAGGAATCCTTCAATACCAACTCCTTTGGTAATCAAGATCTTTGCTAATTCTACGTGCTTGTGGGTGATAACATACAAGAGAGCCTCTCTACCGAGATCTCTTCCGTAGTAAGTACCTCTGGCAAGTTGTGCAACGTCAGCACCAGATGCTATGAGATGAAGCATGACATCGTGATTGTTTTTCAAAATTGCCAGTACCAAAGGAGTGCAAGAATCAATAGTTTCTTGGTCTAACTCGGCTCCTTTACTGAGTAGCAGTTTAACAATTTCCAGTTGTCCCCTATGAGCTGCGATATGGAGGGCTGTGTCTCTGAAATGATCGTGTTTGGTAACATCTGCACCATAGTCAAGTAAATAGGATACAACATGCACGTATCCTCGGCTGGCAGCCAACATGAGGGGAGTAGAATGGTCTGCATCCACTTCATCAATCTTGGCGCCTGCTTTCAGTAATGTCTCGACTACTTTCAGGTGTCCTCCTGCGCTTGACAAGTGAAGGGCTGTTTGATCATGACGGTCTTTCTTACCAACATTGGCACTGTTACTGCCTAAGTGACTAACAATGTTGTGATGGCCTTCACTGGCAGCCAACATGAGGGGAGTGGATTGGTCTGTATCAACTTCATCAATCTTGGCACCTGCAGTCAGTAATACTTCAACCATCTTCAGGTGCCCTCTCTTGCTTGCCATGTGAAGGGCTGTTTGATTGTAACGGTCTTTCTTATCAACATTGGCACCACTATTGACTAAGCAAGTAGCAACGTCCACGTGCCCTGTACGAGCAGCTAACATGAGGGGAGTGGAATGGTCTTTATCCACTTCATCGATCTTGCCACCTGTATTCAGTAAAGCCTCAGCCATCTTCAGGTGCCCTCTCTCACTAGCCATGTGAAGGGCTGTTTGATTGTAACAGTCTTTCTCATCAACATTGGCACCACTATTGACTAAGTGATGAACAACGTCCATGTGTCTATTATGAACAGCCAACATAAGGGGAGTGGAATGGTCTCGATCCACTTCATCAATCTTGGCGCCTGCGTCCAGCAACGACTCGACCATCTTCAGGTGTCCTCTCTCGCTTGCCACGTGAAGGACTGTTTGACCGAAATATTTCTTATTAACATTGGCACCGCTTGCGATCAAGTAACTAACAACGTTTGCGTGCCCATAAGTAGCAGAAATAATCAAAGGTGTTTGTCCCCACCTATCTGTTACATTTGGCGAACATCCTCCAGTCAAAAACACTTTCGTTTTCGGTAAATTGCCTTTACGACAAGCATCCAAGAACGCCTCCATCTCGTCTAGGGAATTAATGACGGGTAATTCCCCCTTGCGTGGGTATCACGTAGCCGAACGATTACGAAAACATGGCTGAAGATAAAGATCATAATATTATGCATCGATCATACAGTACGTAGATCACCATGCTATCGTAATATTCCTGCAACTGGATGATTGATTTACTGTTAGTACGTCTACATAGAAGTGACAAGGATAATCCATACACTCACGGAACAAGACCCTCCACCGTATACCGGATAATCCGCCAAGTACAGTGGAACCTGTCTATTGCAGTCACCATTGGAGCGAAATTTTTTGGCTGTTATAGACAGGTGGCTGCTTTAATGAGATAAAATACCATACATTACTGCTGATTCAGAGAAGAATTAGTGGCTGGTATATGCGGAACAAAACCCTCCAATTAACCGTTTCTTACATATACGTAGAAGTTGTTGGACATGGTAGCTGTATACTATTCTTGGTGTACAACTACTGTTACATGCTGAAGAAGCCCGTGACGGGTCAAACGCTGTACGAATGATTATTTTGTGCCAAGAATAATTATTTGAGTATCATTCAAGACGTGTTCAACAATAGACCAACAACTATGACTGTACCTATGACTGTTCTCTTAATTATCACCTGTACATCAAGCACATGTACAGGTGGTCATGACAATGAGGTGCATTAATAGTGTGTGCGTGTTTGTACAATTCTTAGATATACTAATAGTGATTGCGCTAAAAGAATGAGAAGTACGAGGTCATGTGACATGCATGTGATTGTTAGATGCTTTTAATATGTTCTGGTAGACTACTCCCCAGAGTTCAACATCCAGAAATGTCCTTTTTGCTCTTTCTGTGCCATCTGGTCTCCTGAGGGTCAAACCCTCTACTGGAGCTACCCAATACGGCCCATTCTGGTGTCTTTGCAACATAGTCCAGAGATGAGAAATGGGACAAACCATCACTTTCTTCATAGTCTGACATCTACCACAAGCAGGAAGAAGAAGAGTGGGTACAAGTGACACCTCTCCTGTGAGGTCCTCAATAATAAGGGATGCTCATGCACACACACACACACACACACACACACACACACACACACACACACACACACACACACACACCACAGTGTTAGTGGAAATACACAAACTCACATATTATATGTACCTACGTACATGCACCTCATATGACGAGCACATGCTCACCACATGCTTAGCACATGATCAGCACATGACTGCCACACGTGTGTATGTCATAACACCTACCAACTGATGAAACTTGGGATAATCAATCCAAGTGTGCCATTCTCCGTTGATTTTGAACTGAGAATGAAACGAGTTTAATATGTAACACAAGTATTGTCATACGTAAGGTTGTAAGTGTATACACGTATGCATACACAGCCACACACACATGTATGAACACATGAATAATATGTGTTCCCATGCATACATACATGTACAACTTACAGAAACACGTGTGTGCATGTGCCACACACACATGCACACATGCAAGCACACACACACACACATACACACACACACACACACACACGCACACGCACACACACACACGCACAGAGTGAGTGTTCACCTTCTTATGAGCTATGAGGACACAATTGGAGTGTTCATGCTCACAGGAGAGTTCATAATCCGACAGTCGTTCCACCAGCTGTCGTACAAACCCAACAACCTCTTCATGCCAGGGGACATTTTCCATTGTGATGTTGGAGGCCTTTGAGGTACCACAGAATGTGACACCCTGTGAAGGGGGAGGGGAAGGAAGTGGGGGTAAGATGAGATGAGTGAGAGGATAGTTTAAGGGAAGTGAGGGAATGAAGGTGAGGGGAGTGAAATAGTGAAGGCGAGGAGAATGAGGGATGAGTGTGACAGCAGTGAGGGAGAGGAGTGAAGGCAAGGGGAGTGAGAGGGAGTGTGAAGGGAGTGAGCAAAGCTAAGGAAAGGAGTGAGGATGCAGTTTAGGAATGTTAACAAAATGAAATTAGTGAGTGGAGTAATGTGAACAATTGTTTTGTGTGTGAAGCTGGAGAGCAGTGAGGTGCATCCACTTCTATTGACAGACAAGTGAACAATTCCAAACACAAAAGACACCAACAAACCTTCACTTCAATGAAGTCAGGATTTCCTTTGCTGACGAGGGCAGCGTACGACTCCAGTTCATCCACATTCCAAGCCTTTACCAAAGTGA
>CAUJGJ010000025.1:756400-758900 GCA_963170055.1 Halisarca cf. caerulea
CCTTGATTGCATTTCTCCCAAATTGCAATGACAAAAACCTGACATTAAACCCTAGACATAATGTACATTTACTGATTGCAAAAGTTCAATTAATCTCAAGTTTTTTTACAAGAAATGGTCTAAAACAATAATCTGGCTCCCAATTCAAATTTCTCTATTCAGACTGGGAGTTGTCACCCCTGACAGGATCCACTACACCAGGGAGGTAGCTGGAGCATGGGTTTTAAGGGGCTATTCTGTGGGCCAAGGAAGAAAGCATTTGAGAGATGGAAAAGCTCTCCAATGTCAAACCACTGGCCAACCAGACAAGATCATACCTCACATGTTACAATATGCATTGATCAAATTGGTCAGCTTGTGTGTGTGTGTGTGTGTGTGTGTGTGTGTGTGTGTGTGTGTGTGTGTGCACGAGTGTATGTGTGTGATAAAATCATACTAAAAAGGTAAAATGAAATACATTTGGGAATTGACACTGCCAAAATGCAAAACATGCTGTTTGAGACAACTCCCACCCACTTCCTCTACTTCAGAGCCTCACCACTGCTGCTTGGTAACCACACTGTCCACAATTGTACCAGCTAGGGGGTTCCCCACCTGCCTACCCATGGCAGCCATGAACCGGGTGTTGATCCTCTTGGTGACGACAATGAACGTGAACTTTGGATTATAACCAGGGGAGCTGGCAGCAAAGCTCTCCCTGAACTGGGCCACCTCAAACTCAAACACCTGCTGTAGCTGACCTTCACCCACACCGTCACGGTAGACAAAAATACGGTCGGGAAGAGTCTTGTTCACTGATTTGTACTGTTCAAGGGCAGCTAGAGAGAGACAAGAAAAATGGACAACGTGGTGTTATCACTGAAAAAATGCAACAAATCAGAATCATTAATCCATGCTATGTATGTGATCCAAGAGGGTAGGATAGGATAGGAAATTCTATATAGTCTGGGGAGCCAATAGCCTGAGGCTGCTACACAAGGGCACCCAGAATAGGGCCAGTGAATACTAAAACGCTGCACAAACTGGGACTACACATATGTACAGTACGTGGGGTACTGCTACACAGCACTCAACATCACCCACTACTGCTATGCCGCACTCAACATCACCCACTACTGCTACACCACACTCAACATCACCCACTACTGCTACGCCGCACTCAACATCACCCACTAATGCTACACCGCACTCAACAGTACCCACTACTGCTACACCTCACTCAACATCACCCACTACTGCTACACCGCACTCAACATCACCCACTACTGCTACACCGCACTCAACATCACTCACTACTGCTACGCCACATTCAACATCACCCACTCAACAGCACCCACTCAGCATCACCCACTCAATAGTACCCAACACTCAGAACACAGGGAGATACACTGCCTGTTCCACTCACCTCCAACAACCTGTCTCAAACTGGAGGCAAGTTCCTGTCCAGGAGCCTGGAAGAATGACTGGCAGTAGTACCTGTGGGAAAGAAAGAGACTGTGTGAAGTGCATGCATATGTACGCTTGCATGACATTGGTGGTCAGCTGGACTGACCTGGTGAGAGTGGAATTCATGCTGGCACAGAACCCGACAGCCGAGCGACCTTTCTGAGCGGTGTCATGGTAGGTATCAATCCCAATCACCATTGTGTTCTTAATCTGCAGGGGAAATAAAGTGTGTGTGTGTGTGTGTGTGTGTGTGTGTGTGTGTGTGTGTGTGTGTGTGTGTGTGTGTGTGTGTGTGTGTGTGTGTGTGTGTGTGTGTGTGTGTGTGTGTGTGTGTGTGTGTGTGTGTGTGTGTGTGTGTGTGTGTGTGTGCATGTTCATAATTTACATCCACACTCACTGGTATGTCAACAGCCCAGAGCTCTCCTCCAAGTTTGCAGTTGAGCTGGAGAGCAATCTTCGTGGTCACACTCATCATGTTCTTGTTCAGAGTACGAGACACAATGCACTGAGAGGGAACTGGAGAGGGAGGACTGGGGTAAGTGTGTGCATGCGTAAACAATGCGACTAACATAAAATACATTAATGATTACATGTACAGTTTAACTGGGATAGTACATACGTACTCCTCTCTCCCTCTCTCCCTCCCTCCCTCCCTCTCCCTCTCTCTCTCTCTCTCTCTCTCTCTCTCTCTCTCTCTCTCATGCACAGTACTGAAAACAACACTGATGAGTAGCTATAGCCTACCTACCTATGTAGCCACATTTTCATGAATTTAGAATAAAAACTGCCAAAAATTAAGAAACTTTGAAATATATGGCTTAATATGCTTCCCGTCAATTTAACAGTGCACACACACACATACACACACAAGCACACCTGGTTTCTCCAAGCAGCAGACCTTCTTGATGGCATCATACCGGTCCTTGGTGTTTCTGGTCAGAATTATAATTGCCTTTGGTGAAAGAAAGAGTAAGTCAACAGAATATCAAAGAATACAAACGTACTCGTAAAATGTGTGTAAGTACATGTACATGAGTGTACATGTACATGAGTG
>CAUJGJ010000025.1:763900-808900 GCA_963170055.1 Halisarca cf. caerulea
ACAGAGTTGCAAATGACATATCAAATTCAATGACTATTCTTAAGACCGTCAATTCTGGTATTTCTGAAGATCCGATTCGCGACTGTATAAGACTTGGAAGTTATTCTGAGTCGAAATCCCGTCCACTTTTAGTCAAATTTGTTTGTGTCATCGATGTATCGACAACTCTTGCTAACCGAAGGAAATTAGCTACACTGGAAGGGGTCTCCATCAAACCACATCTCTCCCCCCTCCAGCGTAAGGTTGAGGGTGTCCTTCTGAAAAAAACGTCGTTCTTTAATTGATTCTGGAGTCACACCAAATAGAATCAGAATTGACATCAGCAACGCATCACTTTACCTAGATAGCCAACTGCATGGAGAAGCTCTAAATGGGTCCTTTGTCTGCACTACCAACACAACTGATACTTCAATTTCTGATTCTGATGAAGAGGAACCAACACCAATAGCTCAGTCTCCCGTTCCTGCCTCCACTTCACCTGCACCATCAAGTTTTAATCCCAGCTCCACTAACCACAGCACATCCCCCCCCCCCCCCCATCCAAATCCAACCACAACAAATCCAACCACAACAAATCCAACCTCTAACAGACATAGGTCACATCAGGCTACTACCACCATTCCAGCTCCTAGCCAACCCAAACAACCCAAAAATTGACAACCACATTACCATATTGGCCTCTGGAATATCCGAAGTATCAACAATATATTAACTTTTACCCAATCTCTTATCTATGCTAAATTTGACATCATCTGCCTCACAGAAACATGGCTAACTCCTTCAACCAATGACAATGAAATCCTGCCCTATGGGTTTAATATTTACAGACTTGACAGACCATCTCATGGTGGTGGCATCCTTGTTGCAGTCTCCACGACTATACCATCCAAGATACTATATTGTGCCACTGATATTGAATTGATTGTAATTGAACTATCATTATCAAATCCAATTGCCATAGCTTGCGTATACAACCCTCCCAGCACCCCAATCGAGTCATTCAAACTCATTATCCATCATATTAGTAACCTTCCTGCTACTTCGCACAGCATTATTTTAGTAGGTGACTTCAATCTTCCAGAAATTGACTGGCTATCCTTTTCATCTAATTCAACACAAGGTGCCTTACTATGTGACTGTCTTCTTCAACTAAATTTAGCCCAAGTTATAACCGAACCCACCCACATCAAAGGAAATATACTGGATATCATCGCCACCTCAAATCCTGAACACCTATCCAGTATTACCATAGACAAGTCATTCTCACCATCCAAATCAGACCACTACCTGATCTCTTTTGATTACAACCACTGTCCCACACCACCCCCAACCAAACACACCAAAACTATTTGGCTATACTCACGTACTAACACTCGTGGTCTCCTCGACTATTTAACATCGAATTCAATAACTATGCATCTCTCAAATTCAATATCTTCATCTGTAAATACACTTTGGATGCACATCAAAGATCTAATCAATCATGGTAAATCCAAATTCATACCCCATGTCACCACTTCACACCACTCCCCCAAATGGTTTGATTCCAATGTCAGACACAAGCTCAAATGCATCCGCACCCTCTGTCGCAAGGTCAAGGCTAATCCTACCCCTTACCAATTAAACAAACTCGCAAGCAGTGAAGCTGAGTTGCAAACACTCATGGAAACAACTAAACAGACATATGAACACAGGCAAATAGCCCATAGCCTCAGTAATCCCAAAGCACTATTCACTTACATCAAATCTCTATCTGCTAATAACTCCATTCCTTGTTCCATGTTTGCTGCCAACTCTGACCAACCTGTATCATCCTCCCTCGAAATAGCCAACTCATTCAACCTTTACAATCATTCTATACTCACAAAGAGTGATTTTGTTCTCCCCCCAATGGCTCAACTCCCAACACCAACAAATCAACTCCACACTATTAACATTACCACTGAGGAAGTTCAACTTGCTATTTCATCACTTGATAACTCCAAAGCATACGGCTGCGACAACATTGGCCCCCATTTAATCAAGCTCTGTGCCCCTACACTTTTACCATTTCTGACAAACCTCTACAATCCATGTATCTCCTCTTCTTCAATTCCCAATGAGTGGAAGACCCACAAAATTACTCCCATACTTAAAACTGCCCCACCAACTATAGTTTCAAACTACAGGCCAATATCTGTATTGTGTACACTCTCATTGATCTTAGAAGCAATCATTCATCAAAAAGTCATCTAATTTGTTTGTCCTTCACTTACGTCACAACAGTTTGGCTTTTTATCCAATAGATCATGCCTCCTTCAATTACTCTTGTAATATTCCACTATCTACAACCTACTAGACTCCCGCGGATGCCTGGATGCTATCTACCTTGACTTCACCAAGGCCTTTGATACAGTTCCGCATGGTGAACTACTTTTTAAGCTTTGGAGGATTGGCATAACTGGCCCCCTATGGCTATGGTTCAAAGATTACCTCACCAACAGACTCCAATTTGTCCAAGTCAGACAGGCCTCCTCGTCATACCTCCCTGTAATATCTGGTGTACCCCAGGGCAGTGTCTTAGGACCCCTGCTATTTCTAATTTACATCAACGATCTTCCCTAAGCAGTTTCTCACTCCACAATTTATCTTTTTGCTGACGACACAAAATTCTTCCTGGACGTCTCCCAGTCCAATACCATTGATCTACAACATGATTTAAACGCAGTCACCGAATGGTGCAAAACCTGGAAGATATCACTTAACCTGAACAAATGCTCTTATATGAGAAACTCCTCCATTTCCTCCCCCTCCATCACCTCTCCATATGTTATTGAACATCAGCCAATCCCTGAACACCAATCCATCCGTGACCTAGGGATAACTATCACGTCCAACCTATCCTTTCACGAGCACTATAAGAACATCTGCTCAAAAGAGTATGGATCCCTAAATCTCATACGACGAACATTCCACATGCAATCCACCCCCATTGTAACTAAACGTAACCTGTATGTCACCCTCATCAGATCGAAATTAACATATTGTTCACAACTATGGAGACCAAGGCTACTCAAAGATATAATCATGCTTGAAACTGTCCAGAAAGGATCTACTAAATTTATTCTTCAAGATTATACAATGTCAGGCCTGTACACAGGGGGGGTTAGAGGGGGTTTGACCATCATGTACCTTTGGCAGACAGGCCTTACGAGCCCTTTGAAGTACAGTGCATCCTCACTTATCCGAACCCCCTTGGGCAAGCAAGTTTTATTTTGGTTCGGATAAGTGAAAAATCCGGATAAGTGAAATATAGGAATTATATTATTATTTAATGATTATTCCAATTCCCAGTCATACATATCTTCCTGTACATGATTTCAGTTCTTCAATCATTGAACGCTTCTCCTATTTCCCTTAGCTTTCCTAGAGGTTTGGGTCTGTTCCAGTCGCCATCTTTTTATTGGTAGGTGTGAGGTAACTGTTAGATTTGACACATACTAATCAGTTGTAATAACAATTAGTGAAGCTTACCCAAAGTTTACACCTATGGTGAACCACCTACATAGCCCAGTCTGAGGATCTGGATAATCGAGGTCCAGATAAGTGAGGATGTACTGTAGTAGTGAATTCATTGACTGATTGATCTGTCACTCAATTAATCAATGAAATCATTGTCTGTGGATAGAACCAATCATGAATACTTTGTAAACAAGGTAAATTGTTGTGCGGTGAATGGTCATAGGCTATGATAGTCCACAGTGTAGTGGTGTACTAGTATAGCCCTGTCAAAGCGACCAGCTGCACCCTTTTCACCCTCCTAAAGCTATTTGCCACCCTACCACTGAGCTCTTGCTCTTGTGAGCGATCTGCATCGGCCCTTAGAAGGCTGAACAATTACTTACGAGCATCACAAACAGAGGAGCGATTGAGTGCTTTAGCTCTGATTAATTGTAACTACACAGAAAGGATTGACATTAACACAGTATGTAGATTATTTATCCAAAAACATCCATGAAGAATGGAATCTGCTAACATGTTGTTTGATTAACTTCTTGTCTTGTCTACCCGAATAGAGCATTATTAATAATTTGTGTCTTAGACGCTATACATTTTGTATATGTAACATTATCAACATTTGAAGTAGTTTTTTCAAGCAGCCCATACCCTTAATGGATATTAGTTTTGTGTTTGGCGCATATGCATGATTGATTTAATAATGTAAAATACATATCAACAATAATATGTTGCCATGCATACAAAGTGAAACTCGAGACCAAACACTGAAAAATGTAACCCCCCTTTTAGAAACCCTGCATACGGGCCTGTACATCTGATTACAAATCTCGTCTTATTCAACTAAACCTCCTTCCCTTAATGTACTGGCATGATTTACAGGACCTACTCTTTCTTATCAAATGCATGAAAAACCCTCCGGACAACATCAGCCTAGTACTCGAATTTATCTCCTTTACATCTACAAACACCCGTAGTGGACATCATCGTAAACTTCAACATCACTACAGACGCACCTCCCCTGCCAGACACTTCTACTTTAATCGAGTGGTCAAACTCTGGAACACTCTCCCACCAATAAACATTGATCTATCATACACTTCAATTAAGCGCTTCCTAACTGACATTCTATGGAAAAGATTTCTCCTAAACTTTGATCCTACCAATGCCTGCACATATCAACTTATTGTCCATGCTGTCACTGCTACACCACTGCACATTAGTTCTCCTGTACCATAGATGTAAATTACTCGTACTCCAACTTTATTTTGATCGAATTCCAAGTACTGTCCCTGTCTCATGCTTACTATGTACGACATATCTCATCACTGTCACACTTTCACTGTGATTTTATTTTCAAGAATGTATCCTACCATCTTTAAATGGGCTTACAATATGCACTTTAATTTCCTACAGTTTTATCACCAAGTCTCCATCATCATCCCTTTTCATCACTACAGTATTTTTATTGGCATCTCTCTGGCTACACTGCAATGTCAGTGTATGTCCATCAAGCACATCACGCTTAACCCACAACACTTCCCCCCCCCCCCCCCCCCCCGTTCTCATGCCTCCCCCCCTGTGCTTGCAAAGTGTTTAATAATAATAATAATAATAATAATAATAATAATAATAATTCTGGACAGTAAGTACTCCTTGCTGTCTCTCCCCCACCTCATGTACAGTATTGAAAGTGACAGAAAGTTCAGTAGACCCTCCCAAACAAGGACAGCATAACAAACGTCTCCACAAAGGACGTGACTTACAGTCCCAGTACAAATCCTATAATACATTTGAACCTCCCGAAGAGGAAACATCCAAGAACAAATAAGCTGAATTTATGATGTCCCCAAAGTGTCCTTTATTCGGAGGCTTCACTGTACATCCAATAGCACATACTTCTACCTTACTCTCGACAGTGCTCACAAACCAAGTCCCACTACACTTGACCCAGGCCAATACAGCACACATGCCAAATTGCAACATCTACTACACACACGTGGTGCAGGGACACTCAGCCATGACACAGGAGATGGGAAACGTTAGTGTCTTCATTTGACAGGTGAAAAGTGTCTTGGGCAAACAACAATGCCCTCAAACACAAAACAACGTGTAGCTGCAGCAACAGCCAAACAGGTTCCACACACACACACACACACACACACACACACACACACACACACACACACAGTACAGCACAAACACACATGCTATACATAAACACAGGGAAAAGGTGAGGGGACTTATACTCTCTACTTAGGGGACTTATACTCTCTACTTAGGGGACTTATACTCTCCTTATAATTTGAGAGTGGGGGTAAATGGAACAAAAACAATAAGCATGCACAAGCAGTGGTACATACATAGATGTAACATCTAAGCTCTTGCAGCCATCTTACTTTGAGTGTCCTGATGCATGGATGTGTATACATGCACAAGTATGCACATGCACACAAACACACGCATGCGCGCACACACACACGCACACACACACGCACACACACACACACACACCTACGGAACAAGATGTTGATAAGCTGCAGGCAGGTCGGATCGTCAGGTGCAAGCTCCCCAGTACACTTTATAGTGACATTCACATCAGTTCCATCTTTTAGGCGGGAAACGAATTCAGTGGGGTCGTCTGCGAGACGACGAGGCAGAAAGAGTACCATTCCGTCAAAGGCACGAATTTTGCCCACAATAGCTTCTTTCTCTCGAATAAGAGCTTTCCTTAAAGCCTTTGAGTCGATTGGTGGGTTGAAGTCGACGTGATACTGGTACATGGCCGTATTTGGACGGCTCTTTACGCGAAAGTAGTTGGTGTACAGTTGGACCTGCTGGCCAGAGCTGCCGGATTTGTCAAGGACGTGTTCCGGCTTGGTTTTCACCTCTCCTGGATGTTCCCTGCGACGTCCTTCGGGTTTGCGTTCGCCTGGGAGAGAAGCAACTGCAGGAGGTTCCTTTGGTTTCGATGGCGGCTGGCCACCGACGGCCTGCGGTGGCGGCTGTTCTTCCACTCGCGTTTGTTGCGGCGGTGCCCCACGAGAGCGTCCTCTTCCAACTGGCTGTGGTTGCTGGATTCCTGCTGTTTCTGTGGGCACGTCACCAGACTGTCCCGGTACAGTGGCCGGTGTACGACCGCGCCCGCGCCCTCTCCCTCTACCTCTGCCAGTCATGGTTTAATGAGATCTTAATCTTACGGATCAACTAGTGCAGTAGATCCACGTGTGACGTTGTTCTTTAGTTATTAAGTTGACGCATGATATCCTAATTGCAAGTGATTACGTAGCTATATGGCGGGAGTTTTGAGATTCTGAGCGCGATTTCAAGGATTCCAAAGTTAAGGTACACTGTGTGTAAATCTCATGGACACAATGTCAACAAATTTAACACATATACCATGGCCATTATACCACTCTCAGGTGATTGTCAGAATAAACTAGACTTCTTATCACAAGTGGTGAAATTGAGGTCAGTAATCTGCAACCACACAAAAGCAAGATTGACAAAAAAAAAAAAAAAAATAGTAATTATAAAAATTTTGTTGCAGAATACAATGGCTTTGATGGATATTGGTCCTGTAATATTTGGGACAATATAACTGTTATTAATTTAATATGAGTGTATAATATTATATAAAAAACATTTAAAATGGAAAAGGTATAGTAACTATAGTGCTAGCCAGAAGTGTTGCTGAAAAAAACAATTATAATTGAACATAATATACACGTGCATGCATTGTCAATGAAGTTCAACATTATATGATAACACATGCAAAATTAATTGCAAAATACTCCTATATATCTAAATTAAATGTCGAAACTGAAAAATTTATCATATGATGATATGTCATGAAGATCTTCTGAATCAAATAACATCTTGACAATGTATATTATATAGCTAAAATTATTAAATGCATGGAAATCAAAATTTGCAGGGCATGTGTAAGTGCATCTTAATGTTCTAATTTCAGGAAGCGGACTGGAATTAAGCAGCCATTACAGTTCATTCATCATTTGGATGATGTGGTCCCTTTGTTCTTTGTAATCACTCTCATTTATTGCATTGAGCTCCAATAGTTCATGCAGGTCCTTTATTTGTTTGATATACGTGGACTTGAGCGATGCTGCAGACTTTGGAGTAAGGTTTGTTGTGGTATTTATGCATGGTAGTCCTCGGAGGTGATAGAGCCACTGATGCTTTAGCCATACAGTTTACCTGTACATGGTTGTTGTAAGATGGTTTTGATGTTGATATATATGATTTTTCACATTAAAAATTGACCCCCTTGGGGGTTCTTCGGTACTGTTGTGGCCTCCAGATTCGAAAGCCTCAGCCCACAAACGATATTGTGGGCTGGAATACTTTGTGCCATGTTTATTAATTTAAAACCTTCAGTTCTTCAAAAATTTGCCGAACTCGAGCACGTTTTTCATCAAGTACAGATGCCTTTCGCACCTTCTTGGGGGGGGGCTGTGAGGATCTTCATTGCATTTGGCATCACTAGAATCCACATTTAGGACACTGTGATTAGACATCACACCTTCTAGCCACAATGATCCCTTCCCCTTACGCAACTTTGTGTGCACAAACTCAGACAACTCTTTGTCAGTTTTTAAGGTGATCTTGACTCTACCTTTCAAAATGTACCCAACATTTGTAATGTCTTCTACAGGGAGGTTTCTGTGACAGTAGAATTTCAGATCCCTAAGGGTAGAGATGTTGTCTTCTTCAACTTGGTCAAGAATGAAGTTCTTCTCGTTCCCTCAACCTCCCCCATCTCACTGCTCCAGGGTGTCTGTCTACCAGGGTGACCCTCTCTCAGTGGTCGTCTTTAACACCGTGATGAACACCTTGGTGGACACCATCACCAAGAACCACCCTGACTTGGGGTTCTCCTTGGTCTGTGCCCCACGCAAGACCAACCTGCTCCAGTATGCAGACGATACCTCCCTTATTGCGGACGGACCATCGTCTTGCCGGACCCTGTTGGATGCCACTGACTCGTGGCTGGAATGGTCAGGCATGAGGGCCAATGTGCCTAAATGCATCACCATGGCCATCCAGTCCTCCACGGGGAGGGGATATGACCCTAAACTCCCTCTCTCTGGCTTGCCCATCCCTTTTATTGGAGCATCTACATTCCGCTTCCTGGGAACTCCCATCTCCATCCACTCAAGTGTGGCCAAAGCCAAAGAAGCTCTGCTCTGCAAATTACAGTCTCTGCTGGACAGGGTAGACCACTCTTTTGTCAGCAGACAGCAAAAGTTGCTGTTATTCAAGGTGGGCATCTGCATGCATGCCCTCGTCTGACCTGGGATCTGACCACAGCTCAGCTCTCTACCACCTGGTTGAAGTCCACGCTCCAGCCCTTAGCCACCCGCTACCTCAAGAGATGGAGTGGCCTGGCAAGAACAGCTGACCCAAACAAACTGTTCCTGCCCAAGAGTAATGGTGGTTTGGACCTGCCTGACCTCACCACCCTGTACCACAAGCTGCAGGTCTCTAAAGCTGCAAGGTTTATGTACTACCGTGATCCTGTGGTAAGGAGTATTACAACGGAGGAGACCCTCAGGGAGCGACAACGAACCAGGGCAACATTCAAGCCATTCCACACTGTTGTTGAGGCAATGAAGGAAGACCCAGGAGCAGGAAAAGCTACAGTCACCAGGAAGGCTAAGGCCCAAGTCCAGGCTGCCAACACTGCCTCCAGACTGAGCCACACCACAGGTCTGGTTATCCAAGGGCAGACTGTCAGGGTATTTGAGGGCAAAGACGCCACCACCTGGTCAACTGTGGTACTATCCCTCCCGGAGACAACATTCAAGTTTGCCCTCAATGCCACCACGGACACGCTGCCCCACAACCAGAACTTGTGTTTGTGGCGAAGGATCCCCTCATCATCATGCCCCCTGTGTGGCCAGGTCCAGAACCTCCTGCATGTCCTGAACAACTGCCCTGTAGCCTTGGAGATGAGGAGGTACAACAAGAGACATGACAGTGTCCTTGGATCCATCTTCTCCTTCCTGTCTGACCACTGTCCTGTGGGCATGAGCATCATCGCTGATCTCCCTGGCACCAGCTACAACTTTCCTCCTTTTGTGGCTCTGACGGATGAGAGACCCGATGTTGTCATGTGGGACAGCTCCAATGTTCACCTGATTGAGCTGACCGTCCCCCATGAGTCCAGCCTTGATGATGCCAGCCAGTTCAAGCAGGACAAGTACTCCGACCTTGCTCCCACCTGCAGGCATAACGGCTTCCTCACCACGCTGACAACCATCCAGGTTGGCTCCAGAGGCTTCCTGCACCGGCCCAGCCTGGACAATTTGTATAGGCTGGTCAAAGCTCCTCTCAGCCACAAGACAGACCTTGAGAGACAGCTGGTTAAGAGAGCGATTGAGGGGTCCTATGCCATCTGGTGCAGCAGGAACACTGCATCCAAGAAGGCTGTCATCCCTTAAAGGCTTGCTACAGAACCCATTGACCCTATTCTATTCCATTCTACTTACGTCCATTATTCTGCATGACTGTATGTGACTATTATTAGGAGCCTCCCAACATATATAGCTGTGCATGATTGTTTTCAAATCATTTGGCAGTGTTGGGATTAGCTCCCCCCACCTGTCCCATTTTGTGTACACAGACAGACAAACAGACAGCAGACAAACAGACAAACAGACAGATGTACACACAGACAGACGAACAGACGTATACAAGATAACACGTATATATATATATATATATATACAGTATATATATACACACACTACCTGATAGCTTCTGGGAACTGTGCGTTGGTGACCAAAAACGTGGAAATCTTCTTCTTGTGGAGAAGAGTGATCAGTCTGTTGATCTCTGGGTACATGATGGGCTCTCCCACAAGAGAGAGGGCACAGTGCTGAGCTTGCATTCCTTCAGTCAACCTCTCCACCTTCACACCAGGGACACCTAAGGGGAACAGCAGCCATTCACCTGACAGAGTCACAAGTGAGCAAACACGCACACACGCACGCACACGCGTGCACACACACACACACACACACACACACACACACACACACACACATATGCATGTGTGTGAACACGCACACACACCTTTAAACTGTTTTATCATCTGGTAATGGTTGTCCAGTGACTGCTGTACGATGGAGTCAGGATCATCCCTCCTCCACTTCCACTCTGTACCCACTGGGTTGGTGTGGTGCCTCCAGCAGAACACACACTTGTTGGCACAGGCCAGACTTGGAGTGGCCTCCATGCAGCGATGGCTCTCAATCCCGTAGAAGGTGTGTTTGTAGCACCCGCCACGCCCTCGCAACATCGACTTGGTCCACCTACAAAGCTTGACTCCTGAGTGGCTTCCAATAACACGATAGCCTGAAGTAAGCACAGGAAGTAACAAAAAGGGAACAGGAAGTGACTGGTACATGGAAATGGCACTACAGGAAGTGGTATTTGAAGAGCTGGAGAGTTTCTGTACTGGATTACAAAATGTACTGAATAGTCTGGTGAACCAGACCCTAAACCACCTGCCTAAAAATGGCTGGAAAGTTGAGGTCTGGTTCACTAGACTATGCGTGTACAGTACATGATGTGCCAACATGCCCCCACACCTTGTTTTGTTAGGTTTTGTCTTATTGTAGGGGTAACCATTTCTCTTGAAGTATCTTGCAAGTTGAGGGCTGCAGTTTCCTCTTCCAAGTCTTCTTCTTCTTCCTCAACTTGAACCTTCACCTTGCTCCTCTTCTTGCCTCTCCTTGACGTCTTGTGAGATTTGGACTGTGTCATCATTTGTCCAATGTCCTCCATGTCAACCACGCCCTCGTCCCCGCCCTCATCTTCACTGTCAGTTTCAACTCTGAGCTGCCAATCCAAATGGGAACAAAGACAGCAGTATGTAGTATAGAATATCTATGACTGTATATATACTCACTATACAAATGTGTATATGGATTACTAGGATAACCACATTATGCAATAATACTGTCTGCTAAACAGTACTGTTCTTGGTGCTGTCCTTTACAAACCATTCATCCACTCACCCCTTCCATATTACACACACACACACACACACACACACACACACACACACACACACACACACACACACACATACACACACACACACACACACACATACACACACACACACACACACACACACACACAACACACACAAGCACACGCACACACACGCACACACACACACACACACACACACACACACACACACACATGCACGCACGCACACACACCTTAGTGTTTGCGGTGTTGATTACTTTTGACTTGACATACTCCACAAATTTTCCCTTCCAAACCCGAAAGTCTCCTTCAATGCTTCCTTCTCTGCTCTGCAATACATTCTGGTCCCCCACACCTGCTGGGTGCACCCTTGATGCAGAAAGCTTCATAAGGGCTTCGTCCAAACCGATAGCCACCTACACACAGTGGATGTTGATACACTATTGGTGGCATGGTACACACACCAGTGTTGTGGCCATTACGGGGATATCACAATCAACTACCATTGCAATTATCTCAGTATCAAAGCATTACGATTACCATTACCACTACAGATCTCCACTAAAGTAATCAATTACCATTGCAACTACATTTCTACAATTGCAATTACAATTACTAATTACAGATTTATTCTTGGATGCTTGCAAAAGTTATTACACCTTACTGAGATTTCATATATGTGGGGATATAAATCATGTGACTGATGTTACCCGTTTCCACCAGCCACCCGGTTAACTGTAACACAGAAAATAGCCTCAAACTAGCAAAAATCTACCTTCTTAGGGGGCAAAATATATCCACAGATAAAACAATATCCATCACAGTAGTTGCATGGTAATTGTGTAATTTGATGCAAATAGCAAAAGAATACCAATTACCATTACAACTACTCTGAAACTGAAACAGCTCCATTACAATTACATTACCATTACCAGCAAATGTATACCTAATTACAATTGATTACAATTACTAATTACCATTACCACAACACTGACACACACACACGCACACACACACACACACACACACACACACACACACACACATGCACACATACACACACACACACGCACACACATACACACACACACATACACACGCACACACATGCACACATACACACACACACGCGTATGCACACACACACACACACACACACACACACACACACACACACGCATACGCACACACACACACACACACACACACACACACACACACACACACACACACACACACACATACAAACACACATACACATGTTGAAAACAGCAAACCTTGTTAAAGTTGTTCTTGTAGAGGGAATTCCCCAGACCAAACACAGTATACTGAAGCCCTCGGAACAGGGTCTTCTGCACTCGAAAGTCATTGGCTGTGTCTGTCAACCAGTCACAGAACCAGACACCATCCTTCGGTGGGCGACCATCGGTGTAGGTTGACATGATGAAAACACACAGACATTTTCCATCACACTGCAAGATGAAGAGATAGAATAAAACATGAGGCCTAATAATGAGGGGTGATGTGATACAATACTTCCCACAAGTTATGCAATGAAAAAATGGCTTCATTACAGAGTATGAATAGAGAAATTCAACAAGGAATGGAAAAGTGAAAGAATGTACAAAACACACAAAACCTGTGCACATGCATTGACATGGTAAAGAACACAGTCTTACAATTTACTCTGTGTGAAGCAGTTCCCTGTGTATAGCATGTGTGATGAGGACATGCACAGAGCTAGTACAAGATTAGTCTCGTACCCAGCCCCATTCTTGCATAATGGATCACGCCCAAATAAAATGGCGGGCGGAAGTGGGGCTGGGTACGAGATTAGTACAAGATGAACTAAACTGTCCAGTACACCTATGTACGATTGACCACAGAATGGATACTTATTGAATTCGCGCACACCCTAAATTGGGAGTCTGCACATTTTACCGCTTGTGATAGTATTTCTTCTGGGTCTGAGCAGTCTTTCAAATTGAGAAGGCGACAGTCCAAACCTGGCAGAGAGAATAAGTCCTCGAGAAGTGTCCCGGCTAGTCCTTTTGCAGTTCCAGTTTGAGTTGCAAAGAAAATTTTAACTTCAGTAAAGTTATACCTGTTCTCTTCGGCCTTCTTGGTGCCACTCTTCGGCTTGTAGTAGAACCACAATCCCAGAAACGATAGCAGTCCAACGAGAACAAGGACTATTCTAGTATTACTTACTAAGGCCCCGTTTACACGTATCCGGATACCCTTGTAAACGTATACTTTTTAATGCGTTTACACAGACTATTTACACGAAAACGCCGAAAACGTATAGTGAATGTGGATACTTCGTAAACGGATACCTAAGCGGGTATCTTTTTTTTTTTTTTTTTTTACGTTTCAACAGAATATTCAAACATACACAGTAGGATAGTATAATAGATGTAAATGAGCTACTGAAGTAAATCAACAGTCAATCTTGGCCTCTGAAGTGACCAGGGGCACATCTTCATCAGAGTATCTGATAGTCCTTCCCGATCCCCTTGAACCCCTCAGACACATGATGGCTGATTTGAGTAGACAGAATGATAGGCAGCAGCGTATCCAGCCCATACATTGAGAATAGGGGATGTCTCTCTTCTCGGCTAGGAGACCGGCCAGTCTACTGTACGTGGTGGTTGCGAGCTTGCCAATCCCACCAGAAGCTGATAGAACTATGGGAGTGAATGATCCATGTTCCACTTCCAACACTCTTTGTTCGTAAGCTCTCTTTTTCTCCTTTTCGTGTCTTCTGAAAGTGGCTTCCAGAGAGGTTTTCAAATTTGAGGGTGCGAAGGGGTTGAACACCCTTATGTCAAAGAATGCACTCTCAAACGAACCTCCCCAGAAACCTCGAGCTTTGATGTCAAGACGGGCATTTTCGTCAGTGATTGATGACCTGTAGTGAAAGGCTTCTCCTGAGAGGGGTTGGAGGTGTGGTTCAATTTTGACATCATGACACACCTCTTGCATCAGTTCTGCAGTAAAGTCTCGGATGGCATTGTGCCTGAGGGTAGGGTAGTCCCCATAGGAGCAGGTAAAGGCATGTTCAACAGAAAAGATCTTCCCGCAATGACAATGGGTGGGGAGATGCTTGGGATGCCAGCCATACCTGAAACAAAGCGCATCCCGAAACGCTCCTTTGTGGAGAGCAAACCCTTGTGAGGCCAGGGGGATGGCATTCAACCACTGCGAAGCACCCTTTTCTTGATTCAA
This sequence comes from Halisarca cf. caerulea, assembly GCA_963170055.1. NCBI lineage: Eukaryota > Metazoa > Porifera > Demospongiae > Chondrillida > Halisarcidae > Halisarca > Halisarca cf. caerulea. Next base: position 778,649 of record CAUJGJ010000025.1, read on the forward strand.
TTCCATAGCACGCTGAAGTTGAGGTGCCAGGTCTTCTTTCAGAGTGTCTGCTTGGTCATTTTGTTTCTGTCGTTTCCTCTTATTAAGAGTCTGCTTGATTTGATTTTGCTGGGAGGACACTGTGTCGGGACATTGTTTGCTTTGCTGTAAGATCAGCAGTGAAAGTGGAGCAGTGATTTCTTTTGAGGCCAAGTAGAAATCATTGGATTCCTTGACCAGGTTGATGATCCCTAATCCTCCAAGGCGTGTGGGAAAGGAAAACAGCTCTCGTTCAGAGTCACTAAAGGCATCCCGCCCCATGATTGCAGGCAATAGATGGTATCGAATTGCATCCTCCAAAGGAGTGAACAAATCACTAATATCTGGGATGGTTCTTGCGATGTATGTCCACTTGTGGATCAAACTGTGGCTGAGGGCTGCATAAGCTGCATGGGGTTGACTCTTCGCAATCTCAGTTAGCATGATGATTTCGTCAACCCATGACTTCACTTTGTCAGATACATACGATTCCACAAACGTGGAAGAACCTAGAGCTGCTCCCAAATGTCGTTGACCTTGGGTGGTAATTTGAACATTTGATCCTTCGAAAATTTCCTTAGCTTCTGTAAAGGATTTGTCTTTGACTATCAGCCATGATTTTTGGGCATTGACGTAGTAACCATAGCCAGGACCGATGTCATTCAGGAGATTCCACCATTCTCTGATTTTTTTGATTTTGCCGTTTGCCGTGGCATCGTCTGCGAACCAAACTTGTGTGACGAGAGCTTGCTCATCTAGACGGAATATCAGAGGCATCATAGCAAGAGCATACATACACATGGCTAGGGGATCACCCTGTACTGTTCCTTCTGACAAATGAATGACTTCCCCATCTACAAAAAGCTCTGCTGGGGAGCGATAAGTGTTTACTATTGCAGGTGCAACAGAGGGGCAGAGACGAGTGATGTTGAGCAGAGCAGCATTTCGGTTCAATTGATTGAATGCATTTGATGCATCAATCAATAGCACAGCGTCATTATCCGAATCAGAGAACAGTGAATTCATTGTGTGTATCGCGGCTTCACAACCCGCCTGTTGACCTGTACAAACCTGAAGACCTCCAGTGATGTTCATGACATCATCTTTAGTTACTCTGACTATGGCCTTGTTGATGATTCGTCTCAAAACTTCGCCAATTCCAATTGGGCGAACACCTGGATTTTTGTCAAGTGCGATGAGCCTACAAGCTGTGAAGGCAGAAAGTGCGGAAGGATCAAGATATTCCGTACATAGCCGGCGGGCCATTGATGATATTGCTTCACATAGGTCTTGGGAGTGTTTCTTGAAAGAAGATAGAAGACGTTTCCAAGCAGCAGCATCCAGACCTGATGGACCCGCGGCACCGTTGACCTTCAGAGCGATCACTTGGATGAGGGGGGCATTGATTTGATCAAAAAGGACAGGATGGGGAAGTGGTGGTGGAGGGATATCCACTATCACCTCAGGGGCTACCGGTTGAGCTTTCGGGTGCTTTTCAATCAGAATGTCCCTGACAGAAGTTGAATTTCCCTTAGAGTTGATCACCGAGTCCAATTTCAAACTTTGACCTCCACTCATATTATTCAATAACTTCGTTGCAGCGTTTATTCTCCCTTCAAACATAAGTTTGGCAAACGTCCTGGAGAGTTTTGCATCATTGTCTGTTTGTTTTCTGCTCTGCATATGCTGTTGTATAGTACGACATTCATTCAGTAGTAGGTCTATCTGGCCATCCTTCCAAAGCTTCATACGTCTTTCAAGGTTGATTATATGTTCCTTGGATTTCGATTTTGCATGTGGCTTTTGTAGTAGCAGGGCAGGTAAAAGCATTGCACATTTAATGGCAATTGACTCCAGGGCTGTGCGATCTGCGTACATCCTGATTAGACGTTCTAATTCATCTACGAAGGAATTTCCAACTCTTCCAGTTGGTATGTTAAAGACGTTCCTTCTCCAATGGACTACCTCAGAGTATGCAGCTTCGATAGATGTGATGAATGTTGGACCATCAATGTCTCCCCATTTGAAGTTTGCGGGCAAGGATTCATTGAACTCAGGGAGGCTGGGGGGTATTGGAACTTTAGAGTGATGTAAAACTGAAGATGATATAGGGGTTTGAGTATCTATGACTGGATTGACAGATGAGACTGGTGCTTCAACAGAATGAGATAAAACTGATAAATCAACTGAAACAGATGATGATGAAGCTTCAACAGAAGTGGATAAAACAGGTGAATAAACTGAAGTAGTAGAGACTGGCGCTTCAACAGAAGCAGAGAAAACAGGTGAATCAACGGATAATGGTGTTTCTGAATCAACGAGAGGAGGTAAAACTGGTAAATCAACTGACACAGATGATAATGGAGCTTCAACAGAGGTGGATAAAACAGGTGAGTAAATTGAAACAGTAGAGACTGGCGCTTCAACAGAAGCAGATACAGATAAATCAACCGATAAAGGTGCTTCAACAGAAGTGGAAAAAACTGGTAAATCAACTGATAATGGTGCTTCGACAGTAGACAAAACCGATAAATCGACTGAGACAGGTGAAGATGATGATAAATCTGAGATAGAAGATAGTGGTAGTGGTACAACAGGTAAATGATTCGAAACTTCTAGAGAGGAGGGTGAAGATAATGTGACAGCTGAAGATTGAAACGATATCTCTGATTTCAAATTCTTACATTTGTTAAGGCGAGATGGTAGGCAATTGACACAAAATCGGCCTTCTTTGGAACATTTACACTTGATGCAATTACCGCTGCTATTGCACTTGCAGCAATTAGGCATTGCTCTTCAATGGTTCACAACTGCAATCCCAGATCATTCGATGACCTCCTGATTCTAGTGACCATAATCACTAGTGAATAATGTCCCCTCGAGACATTATTCTCTAGTGAATTATGTCCAGGTCAGCGAAAAATGTCCCCTTGAATCCTGCACGTGTGCTCCCACTTTGGCGCGCCAAACGTGTGCTCATTGGTCGGAAGAAGAGGAATGGACGATTACAAATAAGTTTATCAGTTTATTGCTTCTGGAAAATACCCAAGTGGTTACAATAAGAACAAAAAAAGAATCCTTCGGCGAAAATGCCAAGAGAACTTTTGTATCAAGAGTGGTTTTCTCTACTATGCCAATAAAGTTACATCGGGCCAAACGCGCCAATGGAGGCAAGTTCCTCGTAGTAGAGAGGATATTCGGAGAATCCTTGATTCTTGCCATTCATCTCTAGCAGGTAATGATTTATATGACATTGCTCAGACTTTTACTGCGTGTATGTATGAGTATAGTATTTGATGAGGAACCTGAGGAAATTTTGCATGCCTAATAGCTAACTATTTCCCCTAATATATACTCCCCATCCATCATTTGGGTGCTGCCATGGTGTGTGTGTGTAGTCTGATGTAGCCAGACCCATTCTCGCCATTTGGTGTGTGTGTGTGTGTGTGTGTGTGTGTGTGTGTGTGTGTGTGTGTGTGTGTGTGCATGCGTGCGTGTGTGTGTATGGGCATTCATATATATATATATGCCTTTATTTATGATGTATTTTTAAAATGTATGTAGGAGGACACCTCGGTAGGGATAAAACATACAAGAAAATAGCTGATCGATTTTATTGGAAGACTCTGTGGTCAGATGTAAATGAATTTGTGCGGTGCTGTGAAACTTGCCAGAGAACAAATGATGCAAAGTTTCAGAAACAAGGAGCTCCATTACATCCCATTCCAGTGAAGGCGAGGGTTTGGAATCAGGTATGACAGACTCTGGCATACAAGCATTGATCATTTCATGAATAACATTGGAATATGACAACTTTTGGGGGAGGGGGGTCATGCAGTGTGTGATGTGCATGGTAATTGAATCAGAATGTATTATTATCCTTGATACTGCTTGCCTGGCTGTTATTCTGCATTTAATTTTTGGGGGGATTATTATTAATAATGTTATTTTGTAACATGTCTTGACAGTGGAAAGTTTATATTTGCATCTTACACAGATTGGAATTGATTTAATTGGACCCCTACCTAAGACAGCCAAAGGCCACGTCTACATAGTAACTCTTGTAGACTATTTCTCTAAGTGGCCAGAAGCAGCCCCACTTTGTGATAAAAGTGCCAAATCTGTTGCAGTCTTCATCTATCAAATGATATGCAGGTAAAACATTCTTGCCAATGGTCAATTAATGGTCAATATATGGTTTCTTTTGGTGAATAGCATGTCTTTCTTACATACTGTATAGATTTGGCAGTGCAGACTGAGGTTATTATATCAGACCAGGGTAGAGAATTTGTAAATGAGGTCAGTCGATGCCTTTTTATGAAGACAAAGACAGAACATAGAATCTCCTCAGCTTATCATCCGCAAACGAATGGTCTTGTTGAGAGATTCAACCAAACGCTCCAGAGATCATTAGTCAAGCTTATCAATGATAACCAAACAGACTGGGATGAAAAGATTGATGAAGTGCTGTTTGCTTATCGTGTAGCTCCGCATAAGTCTACCAAAGTATCTCCTTTTGAACTCATGTACTGCAGGTATATACACATATGCATCACCTATATGTACATCATAAGGTATATAGTTTATGCATTTATATGCATTTAATTTAGGAAAGCAATCTTGCCAATTGAAGTTGATTTGGGAAGAGGTGGGGACACAAAAAAGAGCGTGTCTGATTCTGAAGAAGAGATGGAATCCTACATTGAGAAGCTTCATAAGGTTCGAAACAATCTTTTTGAAGGTGCCCAGAAAAGCATAAAAGAGTCCCAGAAGCAGCAAAAGCAACACTATGATAAGAGACACGCCAAAATCAAAGTAAGTAATATTAGTATTAGCACAATATATATACTGCATGTATGTACTCAAAACTTTTGCGGTTGCCAATTTTGATGTTCGGAGACAGTTCATGCACTCTATCATTGTACTCCACAGGAGAGTTCTATAACTTCATTCAATACAATATCTAAAACTTTGTAGGCAGACTAATTTCCTCTGACAAACAGCAGGAATCACTATATATCATGCATTGTTTGTTGCATATAGCAGTTACAAAAACGAAGGAAGTTGTCTTGAATAACCAGACAACACATAAATTTTAGCTCTACACTTAAAACAAAGAACAAAGTCAGCGGAGCAAAGGAACTGTCAACATATTATACCATGAGAAAAGATAGACTAAGTGCTGATTTTTTTCTGGGTTTTACTTTTCACAGATTCCCACTGTTTCATGAAAACTACAAATTTAAAGTTTTGGTCCGAACAGTAATATGTATATAATTATTTTTTTTTTCAAATTTGATTAGGCTACTATTAATATCAGAATGTACATGCACATTGTATTAATTCTTGTATGTATATATGCATGTGTATTCACTTTACAGGCCTATCTACCTGGCACATTTGTGTTATTGAGAAACAGCGCAAGGGATGGTCGCAAGGGGGATAAACTCAGCCAAAGGTGGCTGGGCCCATACACTGTTACTCAAGATCTTGGTAAAGAATTGTATAAATTACGAAATGGTAAAACTGGCAAGGAGCTTAAAAAAGTGTTTAATGCATACAGGTGGGTACTGTTGTTGATACATTGCAAGATATAGACTCTTGAATAAACTCGTGTTAATTGTTGTTCCTCCAGATTGAAACAATTTTTCACTAATAAGGAAGATAATACATCAGTAAAGCAATCAATAGAAGGGAAAAGCAAGTCATCAGCATGCAGTGATTCAGACATCCCAGAGATAGAGTCACCCGCGGTATCGTCCATTAAGTCAAAGAAGTGTAAAGAAGTACCTAATAACAACAACAAGACTGCAGTACTTGCAAAAAGTGGTACCACAAACACTGCTGTAATATTGCTAACAAGTATGTTACAAGCAGTTGCAGGTATACGTGTAGTGGATGTGTTGCAGCGCGCAAGACATAAGTGTTAAGAAATAGTTGCTGTGGTCTTCAGCTTTGACATGTAATTACTTTTGTGTTTACAATCACTTATTGTTTGTAATTTTGTTTGTTTCCTTCATCCTTCAACCATGCAATTTACATGCTCGTCCTTATTTATATTATTATACAATCTTAATTTTTACTATTCTTAATGCTTGTATTGTCCAATTGCATTTGCATGTGTTTTGTAACACTCTGCAGGGCTGGGGGACATGCAGAAGTCAGACTTCACAGGGGGGACAGAACTCACCAAAAGGAGACAATATGTACTAGAGAATAGTGTCCATAAGGACACTATTCTCTAGTGGTAAATGTCCTAGGGGACATTATTCTCTAGTGAATATTGTCCTGGGGGACAAAGAATAAGGGGGTCATTACACACTATGACACCGTGACTAGTTCGGTATGGTTGATCGACAGGGGGTTCAGTTACGGTGTTCCAAATAATGGGCTCAGCTCTCCTGTGGTCTATGCTCAAGGTAGTGAACATAATTAACTCTATATAAACGCATTCATTCGTTGCCGTGTAAACATACCAAAACAACCAAACAAGACTGGAAATCGCTGAAAATCGCTCAAAATTCGCGCTATAGTGCATGCTACGTCATTTGTAATTTATTCCATATGATTTGCTGTAAATTTTGGTTTATCTGTAAATGTACGCTGATTAATATTCATCGATTATCATTGCATGTTTACATTAAACAAATACCCTATAAACCTATTCCTTTCCCGACCCATGACGTCATTGTATGACGTCATCATTGCGTGTCCCGACTGTCAGGGTGTTAGTGAGCTTGGAGGGGTCACGTGCATGACGTCATGTTGCGTCATCATGAAGAAATGGCCGTTGTCCGCTCTTTATAGTTGAACACGAATCCCGCCGCTCCGAAGTATCCACGATAGCCTTTTGGACTTTAGGAGTAAGTTTTTGAAGGATTTGCGAAGTCTAAAAGTGTTCATGAAACGTACGGCAACCTGTAGAATGGACTCGATCGTCAACCGGGATGTCGGCATTTGGTCCTCAGAAGAGGGCTTTGGCGTTCGTTCGAAGAGGTCCGTAGTTCGGCCCTAAGACTCGTGATCCTTTGGAAGTCGTTTCGTCGTCCAGAACGAAGCCCATGCCCGAAGAAATCGATTTGAACGGTTGTACTTTCTGGGCCTAAAGGTAACACAAAATGTCATATATATACATATACAGCCACGGAAGTAGCGCCGGAAGGCGGAGGCGTTCTCGATCGCCAACCGTTAGTGTGGGGCTCGCTTAGGCTCGCCCCAATTACTGCATCCATTTTTATGCACGTGATCACAACGTGACAATGACGTTATTTCCAAACCAGCAACTACAACCATAGACACTCTAAACTACGTAACCGGGACTGGAATCATGAAAATTAGAGAATAAAAACAATATCAATAGAAGCATAAACAATAGATAACACAGAATAACAATAACATCACAGTTAGTTTGTCATTCTGATTCAGTCAACTCTATCCTATCATCTGGGACTTGCAATTAATCTTGAATCTGTGCCTCGCTGGAAACAAGCTCCACCGGATTGCTGAACACTGGCCTGTGAAATGCTGATCGAGAGCCTCTCAAACACCTGTGTGCAGAGTGAACCAATGAGAATGAAATCTTCAGTCTGATGAATCTCATGACCTGATGATAAGGTTCATTCCTTTTGATGGATATTAGGCTAGCCAATCTTTTGAAGGCAATTGATGCACTAGGACCCCACCCGCCACTTGATGACAGGACAATAGGGCAGAATGTTTGTGAATCATGAAAATTGCAACGTGACCATGACTGTTAAGACTTCCGGTGAAAAAATGGCGAAATGGAAGTGGAATAAATGAGAAAACACGGTGATTTTAGCTACTTTGACTTCTGAAACTTACATTAATGAGTTTTTCGAGTGCTTTTGAACAAATCAAGCGAATTTTGTAGGTTTTCGCCGACGAAATCTTCGAATCGTCTTCCCCGCTAAGGATTTTGTAAGCTAAATAATGCCGTATACCACAAAAACGGTAGTATCCTGAGGTAAATATGTCCGTGCAGTGCACGCAGCGGTACATTAGCTACAATTTGAAGGAAGAATGGAATCAATCGGGTGAAAACTGACGAAGATACAGTGGCCACAGTGAGATAATGTCGTTTGGGGTAAAAATTCGTTGTAACTTTCCACCCTAAAGGATTTGAGACTTCTAACATGGACGAGTGCACGCACGGTAATCTGAAGATTGCGCTGAGGACTAATTCAAAGTCGTCCGCAGTACAGCGCTTTGGTGAATCTGGCCAAAATGTAATATCTAAACCTATTTGGTTGATCTTACATGGCCCTGTTTTCTTTGCTTTGGGCGTCTACGATAGAACCAAAAACTGTCAAAAATTATTTATGCAACCGCTACCACTACACTGTTATAGACAATACTTCCTCAAACAGACTTCCAGTTATCTCCGGAGTCCCACAGGGTAGTATCCTCGGCCCTCTCCTCTTTCTAATTTACATAAACGATCTTCCCAGCTGTCTTCATTACTCCACTACTTATTTGTTTGCGGATGATTCAAAGTTAATTTTTGCAGTATCACAATTCAGCACCACATCCCTTCAATTTGACATCGATTCCCTGCATCAGTGGTGTACAAAGTGGAATCTGGCCCTTAACACATCCAAATGTATATGTATGCGTTTTACCCTATCAACGTCCACCGACGCACCCTCATACTATACCTAAATGGTGAGCCTTTGCCCCTAATGTCCTGCCATAATAAGCTCAAATTCAACTATAGGCGCACTACAATCACAAGGCACTTCTTCTTCAACCGCATTGTCAAACTCTGGAATTCTCTACCAGCAATCGACATATCACTACCATTCATCACAATAAAGAAATTACTTCATAATACCTTTCGGGACCACTTTATTGAAAATTTCTGCTCAGATCTGCCATGTACATTTCATTACCTATGCCCTTGTTCTAAATGTTGTCTAGTAAGTGCTTACCATCACTAATCCACGTTTTTACATTTCATTTCAGAATCTGTTTCCTTTTGTCTTGTACCAAATTTTATTGCTGTAAATTATTATGGGCTAACAGGCATACATTTTTATTCCAAACTTTTTTTTCACAATGGTTTCCCACAATCTACTTAGTTTCCCTCTCAGCATCCCTCACTTATATTACAATCTACTTCTTTTCTGTATTTATATTTTCAGGTCTACATGTATGCTTCGTAACAATATCACTTTAACTTCACCTTAAATTTTATGTCCACCCCCACCCTCTGGCTTCACCATTGTTTTGGTGTTTGTCCTTCAGTCACCGCCATGTGACTGTAAAGTTATGAAATAATAATAATAATAATAATAACCAATCACATGTGGTCTTAATTTTGATCTTACTTTAGTGACAGATATATGACACTTAGTAATGCAAAGCTGTTTAGCTTTGTTTTAGACGATATAAAGTTATACCGCAAGTCTTCCTCGAAAAAGTGTTAACAGTCATGGTCACAGAGAAAGTGACGTCACATAATAATTTATACACAAAGTACGTGTTATCATACCACATTGCAATACACAATAATAAATGATTCCAGTCCCGGTTACGTAGTTTAGAGTGTCTATGCTACAACCATCAACAGTGCGCCTATACTACCAACAACATAGTAACGTACGCATCATGAGAGACTACACAAACACTACTACAAAGTGATACCTGCCATAAAGTACGTGATTAAAACACAAGCTGACGAATCAGTCTGCCACAAGCGGCAACCTAGTCCAGACCTGCATGTCTTCTTGTTGCGGCAGTGAAAGTCATGCATAGAATCTGATATAATACTCAATGATCGAATGTGCAGCGGAGTCATGCATAATTATCGGATCATGCCATGTTTATTCAGCGCTCAATCAGCACTAGCACGTGTTGCTGAGTCAGCACGTGCACATGATAGTCACATGTACGCACGCATAAGGATATGAACAAAATGGCCGCCTGCAGTGTTGTTATTTAGAACAGACAAAGAACGGTCGCACTCAGTTTTACAGGAACGAAATGTCGCCGAACCAGCTTAATATCAGTGGAACATTGAGAAAAGGTAGTTTTAATCCAGAATATAGCTTATTTGTGTGCTGTAGCTTCAGATTTTGCTGTAAACCAAAGTGGCTAGAATTTATTTTCATTCTGAAGCCAGTTTCCCATAGCTAGGTCCATCTAATCTAATCTAATAGTGGTCTAATCTAACTATGTAGTGGTCTAATCTAAGATTAGACCACTACATAGTTCTCCGGGAAGGTCTTATGGACCTCTCCCGTTACAAAAAGTAAAGGCGATTGGCCAGGTCCAAGCTTGGATCCTTGTGCATGCTCTCTCCAATCAGATAAGCCAACTTGTGAGCATACTGGCAGGGAGCTGGTACACGGATGGTGCCCTGCAATGAACAAAAATAGTGTGTGTGTGTGTGTGTGTATGTATGTATGTATGTGTGTGCAGAGTGAACTCTAAAATATCCAAATGAATGAATGAATGAAGACATACTGAGAATGGCAGGTCAGCCACCCATTGAGATCGAATTGAAGAAACGACGTTTGCAATGGTTTGGACATGTGCAAAGGATGGGTTGTGAGGGGACAAAGAAGAGAGTTTTTAGATGTAGACCAGTTGGGAAGAAAAGACAACCTGGGGGGGGGGGGGGGGGGGTCAGTTTACGTTGGGTGGACACTATCAGCAGAGACCTTTCATGGACCCAGCTTGAGGATTGGACAGATGTGGTGACGGACAGACAAGAATGGAGAGGTATCATTAATCAGCTATGTTGGCCAGATACGCGAGGGATAATAGATTAACCTTGATCTCCCAACATCCATGTGGATAAGGTGTAAAAAAGAAGAAGAAGAAGTATGTGTGTGCACGTGTTTGTGCACGTGTGCATGCGTGTGTGTGTGTGTGTGTGTGTGTGTGTGTGTGTGTGTGTGTGTGTGTGTGTGTGTGCATGTGTGTGTGTGTGTGTGTGTGTGTGTGTGTGTGTGTGTGTGTGTGTGTGTGTGTGTGTGTGTGTGTGTGAACCAAGATACCAACTGCAATTATGACTATAGGTTCAAGAATTGTCTGTGCTTTTCCCACTCACTGGCCAGTTGTAGTAGAGATGGCAAAGTTTGTAGCTCAGTCTCTGAATGTGGTCTGGTTTCAGACCAGAAGAGTCCCAAATCACATTGAAGTGAGAAGGAGCTACCGTCCCCTGACGAACACTCTGGCTCACAAGGAAGAAGTCATACCTAACAATGAAAAGAGGGACAGCAGTAGCAGAACACCCTAGGTCCAAGAGTATAGCTGGTGTGCGGTGATTTCCTCGCTATGAAAGGACCCTTCTGATGAAAAAACTACCATTCAACTAGTTGTAATTGCATAGGTAAACAATTAATTGGAAGAAAATTTTTTCTCCAATTGTGCTTTTAGTGGTACTAAATTGATTGAGTATTTTGCCCTTGATTGTATTTCTCCCAAATCGCAATGACAAAAACCTAAAATTAAACCCTACACATAATGTTTATTTACTGATTGCAAAGGTTCAATTAATCTCAAAGTTTTTTTTACAAGAAATGGTCTAAAACAATAATCTGGCTCCCAATTCAAATTTCTCTATTCAGACTGGGAGTTGTTACCCCTGACAGGATCCACTACACCAGGGAGGTAGCTGGAGCATGGGTTTTAAGGGGCTATTCTGTGGGCCAAGGAAGAAAGCATTTGAGAGATGGAAGAGCTCTCCAATGTCAAACCACTGGCCAATCAGACAAGATCATACCTCACACGTTACAATATACATTGATAGAATTGGTCAGCTTGTGTGTGTGTGTGTGTGTGTGTGTGTGTGTGTGTGTGAGTGTGTGTGTGTGTGTGTGTGTGTGTGTGATAAAATCATACTAAAAAGGTAAAATGGAATACATTTGGGAATTGACACTGCCAAAATGCAAAACATGCTGTTTGAGACAACTCCCCACCCACTTCCTCCACTTCAGAGCCTCACCACTGCTGCTTGGTAACCACACTGTCCACAATTGTACCAGCTAGGGGGTTCCCCACCTGCCTACCCATGGCAGCCATGAACCGGGTGTTGATCCTCTTGGTGACGACAATGAACGTGAACTTTGGATTATAACCAGGGGAGTTGGCAGCAAAGCTCTCCCTGAACTGGGCCACCTCAAACTCAAAGACCTGCTGTAGCTGACCTTCACCCACACCATCACGGTAGACAAAAATACGATCGGGAAGAGTCTTGTTCACTGATTTGTACTGTTCAAGGGCAGCTAGAGAGAGACAAGAAAAATGAACAACTTGGTGTTATCACTGAAAAAATGCAACAAATCAGAATCATTAATCCATGCTACGTATGTGATCCAAGAGGGTAGGATAGGATAGGAAATTCTATATAGTCTGGGGAGCCAATAGCCTGAGGCTGCTACACAAGGGCACCCAGAAGAGGGCCAGTGAATACTAAAACGCTGCACAAACTGGGACTACACATACTGTATGTACAGTGCGTGGGGTACGGCTACATCAACTCAACATCACCCATTACTGCTACACCACACTCAACATCACCCACTACTGCTACGCCGCACTCAACATCACCCACTACTGCTACGCCGCACTCAACAGTACCCACTACTACTACGCCGCACTCAACAGTACCCACTCAACATCACCCACTACTGCTACGCCGCACTTAACATCACCCACTCAACAGTACCCACTCAACATCACCCACTTAACAGCACCCACTCAGCATCACCCACTCAATAGTACCCAACACTCAGAACACAGGGAGATACACTGCCTGTTCCACTCACCTCCAACAACCTGTCTCAAACTGGAGGCAAGTTCCTGTCCAGGAGCCTGGAAAAATGACTGGCAGTAGTACCTGTGGGAAAGAAAGAGACTGTGTGAAGTGCATGCATATGTTCGCTTGCATGACATTGGTGGTCAGCTGGACTGACCTGGTGAGAGTGTTGTTCATGCTGGCACAGAACCCGACAGCCGAGCGACCTTTCTGAGCGGTGTCATGGTAGGTATCAATCCCAATCACCATTGTGTTCTTAATCTGCAGGGGAAATAATGTGTGTGTGTGTGTGTGTGTGTGTGTGTGTGTGTGTTGTGTGTGTGTGTGTGTGTGTGGGTGTGGGTGTGTGGGTGGGTGTGTGGGTGGGTGGGTGTGTGGGTGTGTGGGTGGGTGTGTGGGTGGGTGGGTGTGGGTGTTCATAATTTACATACACACTCACTGGTATGTCAACAGCCCAGAGCTCTCCTCCAAGTTTGCAGTTGAGCTGGAGAGCAATCTTTGTGGTCACACTCATCATGTTCTTGCTCAGAGTACGGGACAAAATGCACTGAGAGGGAACTGGAGAGGGAGAACTGGGGTAAGTGTGTGCATGCGTAAACAATGCGACTAGCATAACATACATTTATGATCACATATGTACAGTTAAACTGGGATAGTACATAAGTACTCCTCTCTCCCTCTCTCCCTTCCTCTCTCTCTCTCTCTCTCATGTACAGTACTGAAAACAACACTGATGAGTAGCTATAGCCTACCTACCTATGTAGCCACATTTTCATAAATTTAGAATAAAACTGCCAAAAATTAAGAAACCTTGAAATCTGTGGCTTAATATGCCTCCCGTCAATTTCTGAAAATTTAACAGTGTACACACACCTGGTTTCTCCAAGCAGCAGACCTTCTTGATGGCATCATACCGATCCTTGGTGTTTCTGGTTAGAATCACAATTGCCTTTGGTGAAAGAAAGAATAAGTCAACAGAATAGTGAAGAATACAAACGTACTCGTAAAATGTGTGTAAGTACATGTACACGAGTGTGCTTGTATGCCACACACACCTATACACATGCACTTGGACACACACACACACACACACACACATATACACATGCACTTGGACACACACACACACGTGTGCACACACACACACACACACACACACACACACACACACACACACACACACACACACACACACACAAGTACACAAGTACACAAGCAATTGGCTCTTTATGCTGCACACTGCATAGCCATTCAATGCCACTCTCACCATTTGCAGCTTGGGATGGATTCTGCTCTTGAGAGCGGAGACATATGTTTCAGTTCTGTCATCAGGCAACTCCACACTGGGGGGGTGGGTGGGGGGTGGGGTTGAATCTCAATAACAAACACTGTGATGTATACACTGCCCCTGTCTGCATGCATATGTGTTAGCTTGTGTGTGTGTGTGTGTGTGTGTGTGTGTGTGTGTGTGTGTGTGTGTGTGTGTGTGTGTGAGCAAGCTTAAACTACAGACAGTTACACACACACACACACACACACACACACACACACACACACACACACACACACACACACACACGTACATGGTGGGATTGCCCACTTGCATGCCCATGGGTCCTCCAACTTTCCTGAGAGTTTTGAAGAACTCGTCAGCCTTCTGTGCATCATTCCTTGTGAAAACAAGCAGGAAGTCCTATGGAACCAAACAAGAAAATTACAGGTCACCTTCATGCACATGCACATACAGCCACACATACAGCAACATACACTTGCTAACGTACATTCAAAGCAACTGGAAGCTTCAATGGTGCTCCTCTCATTTCCTTTGTCCAGTCAGTGTTTTCTGATCGATAGGAGTACTGAAAGAAAAAAGTAGACGTGATACACACACGCACATGTGCACACACACACATGCATGTGTACACGCACGCACACACATGCATGTGTACACGCACACACACGCACACACGCGCACACACACAGACGCATGCACACACACACACACACACACACACACACACACACACACACACACACACACACACACTATAGGGCACTCACGGATCTTTCTGGAGATGCTTGGAAGATGTTCTCTGGGTTGAGCAGACGACTGTTCAACTGAACCAAGTTCTTGTCAAACTCCAAATTCCAATCATTCATTATCTGGTTAGCCTCAGGGTTGCTAGAAAAGAACAAAAACAAAACATGAGGCAAGATTGATAACTTGTAATTACATAAATGGCTACAACTATAAACAAGTGCCCACAAAAAACAGTTCATGTAGCAGTATTGTTGTTGCTCAGACACAAGATGGCAAAAATAATTATGTCAGTATTCCTCACGTTCCAATCTGCCTCACAAAGCCCTCCAAAGTCTCCTTCTTGCCCCTGGGGTCCATGTGGGTGTAGCCAGAGATGGCCTTCATCATTTTGAAATCACTCCTCATGTCGTCGGAGAGCCCAGTACAGTAGCAGAGCTCGGGGATGAGGAGGATGGGGCCCTCCATCCCGCGTCGCTGGTCCTGACAGGGAGGGGGTGGTGTCACAAGTGAGTTTACAGTTCATTTCTCTAACGTTTACATACAAATCTAGCTTTTAGTCCAAAGTAAACTTGGGAATCTACCTTCAATCTTCTATCTGCCCCACCTAAACACACGCACACACGCACAAATACACACACACACTTACCCTCTTCTTTGGCATGCTGACCAGGAGGGGCTGCTCGCGATCCTTGATGTCAATGTTGTAGGCGTCTCGGTAGTAGTCGATGAAAGACGTTGTACCCTTTCGGGTCTCAAAGGTTGCAGTTGGATTCTTCCTCCAGTCAATGTCATCAATCCTGTACGTCTTGTTGTTGTACCTGTGTACACAGTACACACAGTACACACAGTACATACGCAGCACACACAGACAGCATAGCAGAACAGTAGATATGTAGTGAGACAAATACCATCCATGATCCTGATGCTCCAACACATGCAAATATATACGTATAAACATGCACATGCACTCCCTCGCACGCACGCACGCACACGTACACACACACACACACACACACACACACACCTGGTCATAACAATAGATCCAAGAAGCTTCCTGGTAGCCACATTATGGTAGTTCCCTCCTCTAACGCTGCTGTGGAGGTCATAGAGGGTGTTGAGAACAGTGTCCGTCCTCAGGATCTTGTGGGACACTTCAGCACACAACATAACATCCTGCTCAAAACGTGCGATGGAGGTTACAAATCCTGGCCACAGTTCAATGCTGCAAACAGGAAACACTGCGGGTACAGCAGGGTGACAAAGTGTGTAGCCTTGTCCCTATTGGTGTGTGTGTACGTGTGTGTGTGTGTGTGTGTGTGTGTGTGTGTGTGTGTGTGTACATGTGTGTACATGTGTGTACATGTGTGTGTGTGTGTGTGTGTGTGTGTGTGTGTGTGTGTGTGTGTGTGTGTGTGTGTGTGTGTGTGTGTGTGTGTGTGTGTGTGTGTGTGCCCTAGGTATACCTAGTCTGTGTTTGCAGAGGATGTACAAGCAGTGACGGGTGTTGTGTGCACATGGTGTGCATGGTTGACAGATGGTGAGATGGTCTCACCTGTAGTCCTCGATGACAATGGACTGCTTAGGGTTGTAATAGTTCCTCATTCGACCGATCTCCTGAAGGTCGATCTTCTCCAGCACCCTGCGAATAGACACAAGACAAACAGTACACACAAATTCATAAGCTACACATGTACACACGCACGCAAACACACCCACACACCCACCAATTACAGACACAAGCCACAGGAGGGCAGTGTGTGAAAGAAAACAGCACACTCAGCCAATAAAAAGGTAATTGTTATCGATTGATATTCATCAGGTGAGGGGGCATAATTACACAGCGACAGTGAACAACACAGCTGGACGGGACCGGGCGGCCATAAATATCATTATAATGGAGCGTTACTAAAAGATTAGGAGACGTAGTGGCAGTGATTTCAAATTGGAGGACATCAAAGAGGAGATCATTACATTTTCATCCGGGTGCTTTATTATGCGAAACGCGGAACGGAATTCGCGGAACACACAGAACAATGCGTAGGAAACAAAATGGCGACGCGCACGGAATCGACAATTGTTCGCTTGATCGACCCGACAAGCGCTCTTTACATGGACGTTTATGTCGAATAACTTCAGTTTAGTAAATATTAGAACGGTTCATAGGCAAAGAAGGATTGGAGCGTTTCATTAATACTTACTGTAGCGTCGAACTCAACGATTGTCCGCTTGATCAACTCGACAAATGCTGTTTTGACCGTTTACATGAAATAGGCCTAACCTCGATTTAGTTTTCGAAATCAATGTTACTGAAAGAGTTGTTCAAACGCAACGTTAAACTTTGTTCAAACCTGAATTACTATGCATTGTTAAATTGATCAGTGGCTTTTGCTGTCATGATTATGAGTTATTCAAACTGAATAGGTATAGAAATCAGAAGAATTTGCAAGAAACCTAAGACAAACTTCAGCTAGATTAAAAGTAATACTTAAACAAGGAGACAACTACTAGCCTAGTATGATATTTGCTGAAGTTACACATGTATGCCAAAGTTCTGTAAAAAGAGTTGCCTATGTTCCTCCGTTAATTTGTGACGCACCAATTCCTCAACAACAAGCGATGAGGCAGTGAACTGAGGCCACTTCAAGAAAATGCATGGCATATATGCATGATAGTATGCATTTCCCTTTCTGGCTTGCTGTAGTCCCGTCCCTGGATTAATAAAATATCGGTCTTCATAGTGCTGTACAGCCAGATTGAAGGGTGGATCCTCAACCCCCCCTGTAGATTTCCAGGGAAATCTTTGGTGGCAGCCGTTACATATGGAAATGTTCCCATGTAAAACAATCAGCCTAAATGGAGCAGGAGGTGATGGAAAAACAGGCTGTATGAGTGTAGGTGGTGCTGAAGGACGATGGATCGATGGACTGGACTGTGATGGTGTTATCAGTCTTGGTGGTCCTGTGCTACGTGATGTTGGAGTTATTGGAAACGTTAGGGACAAAGGCAGACCTGTTGGAGTGGTGTTAGTCATAGGTGGAGTTGGAACTGGCAGAGACAGTGATGGTAGAGTTGATCCAGAAACAGCATTGACACTAGTACTGGCCATAGGTGGAGCTGTGACTGGCGGAGACAGTGGTGAAACAGATGATTCAAAAGAGGTGTTGACACTAGTACTGGCCATAGGTGGAGTCGGAACTGACGGAGACAGTGATGGAACAGTGGAAGTAGTGTCGAAAATAGGATTCACCATAGATGTAGTCAGAACTGATGGAGATAGTGATATAATACTCGAAGTGGAATTATTGATACTGGTACTGGCCATAGATTGAGCTGGAATTGGTTGGATTAGTGACAGAACAGTACAACTATCATACATTTGTGTACATATTTGCAGATTCACCTTGATTTCTTTGAAAGGGGAGAGCTGCAGCTGTCATCCATCCTTACACCATGTGTTCATTATGCTATGTCAGCATTATGTCATAGGCAGGTGATGGATAAAATTAGTGTGCTCACATGATGACTGATGATGCTGAAGTTTCTATTATAGATACTATCTAACGTTCACTAAACTGTGATTATTCCATGTAAACTTTCACAAAGGAGCGTTTATAATTGTTGGGTCGATCATCCATACGGTTGTGATCAGTCAAGCGGACAATCGTTGAGTTCGACGCTACAGTAAGTATTAATGAAACGCTCCAATCCTTCTTTGCCTATGAACCGTTCTAATATTTACTAAACTGAAGTTATTCGACATAAACGTCCATGTAAAGAGCGCTTGTCGGGTCGATCAAGCGAACAATCGTCGATTCCGTGCGCGTCACCATTTTGTTTCCTACGCATTGTTCTGTGTGTTCCGCGAATTCCGTTCCGTGTTCCGCATAATAAAGCACCCGCTTTTCATCTGCTAGAATATAGGCTGCTTTTGTGTGAACTGATACAAGAAACCTTTACTGAAGGAGAGTTGTTTTCCCCAACTCCAACCATTTCCAATATTGCACACAAAGAAACAACCTTCATGCTGGCTATCTGCTTACATGCGTAGAAGACAACAACAATAGGCGTCTCTGACTCATAGAGGCTTTTCTTCAACACTGTGCAACCCAGCTACTGTATTCTAACTATACTCAGGTCAAACTTGACTAGCAAACACTTGTGATGGCATATAATCCCGGACAGTAAGTACTCCTTGCTGTCTCTCCCCCACCTCATGTACAGTATTGAAAAGTGACAGAAAGTACAATAGACCCTCCCAGACAAGGACAGCATAACAAACATCTCCACAAAGGACATGACTTACGGTCCCAGTACAAATCTTACAATACATTTGAACCTCCCAAAGAGGAAACATCTGAAAACAAATGAGCTGAATTTATGTTGTCCCCAAAGTGTCCTCTGTTCAGAGGTTTCACTGTACACCCAATAGCACATACTTCTACCTTACTCTCGACAGTGCTCGCTAACCAAGTCCCACTAAAGTCAACCCAGGCCAATACAGCACACATGCCAAATTGCAAAACATCAACTACACACACTTGGTGCAGGGCCACTCAGCCATGATACAGGTGCAGGGCCACTCAGCCATGATACAGGTGCAGGGCCACTCAGCCATGACACAGGAGATGGGAAACGTTAGTGCCTTCATTTGACAGGTGAAAAGTGTCTTGGGCAAATAACAATGCCCTCAAACACAAAACAACATGTAGCTGCAGCAACAGCCAAACATGTTCCACACACACACACACACACACACACACACACACACACACACACACACACACACACACACACACACACACTGCATACTGCACACAGTACAGCACAAACACACATGCTATGCATAAACACATGGAAAAGGTGAGGGGACCTCGTCTCCTTATAATTTGAGAGTAGGGGTAAATGGAACAAAAACAGTATGCATGCACAAGCAGTGGTACATACATAATAATATGTAACATCTAAGCTCTTGCAGCCATCTTACTTTTGAGTGTTCTGATGCATGCATGTGTATACATGCACAAGTATGCACATGCACACAAACACACGCGCGCGCACACACACACACACACGCACACACCTTCGGAACAAGATGTTGATAAGCTGCAGGCAGGTTGGATCGTCAGGTGCAAGCTCCCCAGTGCACTTTATAGTGACATTCACATCAGTTCCATCTTTTAGGCGGGAAACGAATTCAGTGGGGTCGTCCGCGAGACGACGAGGCAGAAAGAGTACCATTCCGTCAAAGGCACGAATTTTGCCCACAATAGCTTCTTTCTCTCGAATAAGAGCTTTCCTTAAAGCCTTTGAGTCGATTGGTGGGTTGAAGTCGACGTGATACTGGTACATGGCCGTATTTGGACGGCTCTTTACGCGAAAGTAGTTGGTGTACAGTTGGACCTGCTGGCCAGAGCTGCCGGATTTGTCAAGGACGTGTTCCGGCTTGGTTTTCACCTCTCCTGGATGTTCCCTGCGACGTCCTTCGGGTTTGCGTTCGCCTGGGAGAGAAGCAACTGCAGGAGGTTCCTTTGGTTTCGATGGCGGCTGGCCACCAACGGCCTGCGGTGGCGGCTGTTCTTCCACTCGAGTTTGCTGCGGCGGTGCCCCACGAGAGCGTCCTCTTCCAACTGGCTGTGGTTGCTGGATTCCTGCTGTTTCTGTGGGCACGTCACCAGACTGTCCCGGTACAGTGGCTGGTGTACGACCGCGCCCGCGCCCTCTCCCTCTCCCTCTGCCTGTCATGGTTTAAGGAGATCTTACTACAGGAGAAGGAGAAAAAACTCTTCAACTCCTTCATGAACAACATACCTTCTTAGAAACGAATGATACGTAAAACATACAAGTGGCGGGAGTGTGGGTCCGTGTACCAGGAACACATCCAACCATGAATATAATTTATTTTTTTTTCCAGGAAATATAATAATTCATTGGCACCATAGATACATACTGTATAATATTCTAACAATTATGTCAACATTGTTGTTCTATGCATATGTGAGTTAATATGACGTGAACATTACACATCTGTGCTGATCCTGCCCTCACTGGTTGCAACTTCCATGCTGTTGATGTTGGCATTCGGACGTTGGAAGATGCTGCGATGTCCCCGGAGGCACATGATGGCAGATCTGAGCAGAGAGAATGTCAATTTGCACCGGATGTAGTTGATGGTCGTGGAATAGTGCTTCTTCTGTTTTGTTGCTATCATGGATGCAATCCTCTTGTAGACCACTTCAGCAGCCGATCCCATTCCACCTGATGTGGAGAAAACAAGGGGAGCAAAAGACCCATGCTCCACTTCCCTCACCCGTTCGTCGTACGCTCTACGTTTCTCTTGCTCTTTCTGGCGGTAGAGTGAGGCAACTGGAGTGTTGACAAGACTTGGTGCGAATGGGTTAAAAACCCTTACGTCAAAAAATGCACGTTGCCTTGTGCCCCAGAAGTCAACTGCTACAACATCAAGCCTGGCACCATCTTCACGATTAGAAGATTTTAACCGTAGATGCTCGTTTGAGAGTGGTTGGAGTGCTGGTTCGATACCCACACCAATGCAAACTTCATCCAATAATTCCGCAGTGAGATCCCTGATTTCATTATGTCTCTTGATAGGGAATCCACCACAGTTGCAACTCAGTGCGTGTTCCACAGAAAAGGACTTGCCACAAACACAATTGCTAGGAAGATGTTGTGGTCTCCAACCATATCTTAGACAAAGTGCGTAACGAAAGTCGCCTTTGTGTAGAGCAAATCCGTATTCTGCAAGTGGTAACACAGTCAGCCAGTTGGAAGCTCCTTTCTCCCTTGATAAAGCTATTGACCGTTGCAAATCATGGCTTCCTTTCTCTGATAATTCTTGTACTGCTTTGTTTTCCTTACTCTTTTTTTCAGCTTTGGCTACCTTTTTGGCTGTGGTGATGGCTTCGTTCATTTCTGGAGGAATGGTAATGGCCTGCTCTTTCAGCATTAAAGAAATAGTTGATGTAATATTTTTGGAAGCTTGGTAGTGGCTTTCGGCTTGTTGGACGGGATTTACAATGCCGAGTCCACCCAATCGTACTGGAAGAGTCAGGAGATTTCTGATTTCCTCGCTTACTGAATGTTTTCCGGTGAGAGCTGGGATTAATTCGTCTCGAATGATGGTTTCCAGTGGCTGAAAGAGATGTCCAATGTTTGGGATGGTACGCGACAAGAAATTCCATTTGTGGACTAGGCCATGAGTGAAGGCTGCATAAGCAGCCTGTGGTTGAGAAATGGCTATGTTGCAGACTCTGAGACTAGTTAGTTCCTTCTCCCATATGGCTATCTTAGATTGAGTGTAACTTTCTGCAAAGGAGGCTGTTCCCAAACTACCCCCTAAATATCGTTGGCCATCTGCATTGATCTTGATGCCTTTGCCTTCAAAGGTGGAACATGCCCGATCATATTTGTCTTGTTTCACTATCAGCCATGTTTTTGATGAATTAGGATAGTAGCCAAAGTTTGGACCAATGTGAGAAAGTTGATCCCACCAGGATTTTAGCTTTGGCAAGGTAGATGTGGCAGAGGCATCATCAGCGAACCATATCTGATGAACTGATGTTTTTCGGAGTTGTTGAATCATGGGAGCGGTGGCAATGGCATACATTGCCATTGCCAGGGGATCTCCCTGAGTTGTGCCTTCTTTGGAGAATATGGTTTCACCATCAATGAACATTGGGATATCCATGCGATAGGTGTTGATGATTACTGTGGCTAGGGATGGACACAGAGCCGAGATGTTTCGCATTGCTGTTTCTCTATTCAGATTGTTGAAGGCATTTGAAGCATCAACAAGGAGAACTGCATCATTGGTTGGTTCGTTCAGAATATCATTAATGGCATGTATTGCTGATTCACAACCCGACTCTTGTCCGGCACAAAGTTGTAGAGGACCTGCTGCTTTGCGAATGTCATCCTTTAGTACTGCTGTGATAGACCTCGCGATAATTCGGCGTAAAGCCTCACCAACCCCAATGGGTCTAATGCCGGGGCATTTGTCTAGTGCGATAAGCCTCCCTGCTACTAAAGCAAGCGTGCAGGTAGGGTCAACATAGTCAGTACAAAGCCGTCTAGCAACAGAAGCAATGGCAGCACAGAGATCACTAGAGGATTCCCCAAAGGAGCAGCATAATCTTTTCCATGCAGCGATATCTAGACCAGATGGACCAGCTGCGCCATCCATTTGTAAGACAGTTTTGCAAATACATTGCGCATCAATTTGGTCAAAAATGATGGGATGATGTCTGACATCAGATTCAGGGTCAGAGGGAAGAATGCATGGCAGAAAAGCTTGGTGGTTTTCTCACAGGATGTTTTTCATGTAATTTGGTTTTAACTTCTTCAGTTAGGCTTAGAGGACCACCAGAAGAGTTATCAGATAGCAATTTCATCGCTTTTTTCACTTTACCCTCCATCATCAATTTTGAGAAAGATCTGGCAAGTTCTTCTGGGGATTTGTGGCTGCTCTGTGTGATATGATGCTGTATACTACGGGCTTCTTTGATCAAATCCATGATATTTCCTGAGTTCCACAAAGCCAGACGACGATTTAGATGGGATGAATGTTCCTTTGCTTTTGATCTCCTATGGGGCTTTTGTAAAAGCAGCGCTGGCATGACCATTGCTGCTTTGAGGGCAACAACCTCCAAGGCAGATGCATCACCAAAGGCGTTGAGAAGGCGAGACATCTCACGGACGAAGGATTTGCCACTCTTTCCAGAAGGTACTTTGAAGATATTTCTTTTCCAGTGTACAATTTCATCGTAGCATTGGTCAAAAATATCTACAATCGTAGGGCCATCCACTTCACCCCAGTTAAAGTTGGGTAACTGCGCTGATGTGAAGGAGGGCAATGTGGATATGACAGGTGCATCAGACTGAATTGATGAGGACAAAACAGATGAAATGGGTACATCAGACTGAGCTGATGAGGATAAAACAGGTGGAGTGGGTACATCAGACTAAACTGATGAAGATAAAACAGGTAAGACAGGTACATCGGACTGAACTGATGAAGATAAAACAGGTAGGACAGGTACATCTGACTGAACTGAAGAGGATAAAACAGGTAAGACAGATACATCGGACTGAACTGATGAAGATAAAACAGGTAGGACAGATTCATCAGACTGAACTGATGAAGATAAAACAGGTAGGACAGATACATCAGACTGAACTGATGAAGATAAAACAGGTAGGACAGAAACATCAGACTGAACAGATAAAGATAAAACAGGTGAAATGGTTACATTGGAGTGAACTGGCAGAGATAAACTAGTTGAAGGAGATGAAATGGGTAATTTAGGCTCAATTGATGAGGGTAAAACTGAGAAAATGGGAACATCGGACTGAACAGGTAAAACAGGTACATCAGACTGAACTGAATCAAGTGAACAAGACTGGACTGAACATGATACAGTTGGTGAAACAGATTGAACTGAAATAATATAATTATGGAATAATGAATATCATTACGTGGCAGCACCATAATTACATGTACAACAGTTTATGAATTCTATTAAAAAAATGAATACACTTGATTACAAATACTACATACACTTCATAAGCCAATGTTGTTCAAAAAGGAAGGCACCATCAGTCCTGTGAACATAGAATTGACTGAAATAACAAGTCAAAACACAATGACAAAAGGGATAAGGTTCCCACCCCAGCTCAGAACTGTCTTTTTGTTCTTCCAAGGAAGGGATGTCCGGCCAGTTGTTCTCTTGTTCCACCTGTTCCAGGGAATTTTCAACGAAATGGGGTCTGACACGGCACCAGAGCAAAGCTCACAGAATAGAGAACACTAGCCATGGAAGCATCTGCTGCCAAGAAGACAACTGTCAGTTCACGTGCCGCTACATCAGGCAGCTCAGAAGCCACTTGTCCTCAGACCACTGTATGAAAATGAATATAGAATTGATGACTTTCAGCAGTGAAGAAGGTGAGCAGTCACGCAAACAAAACAATGTACATAATACAGTCTACGATTTTGGGGTAGGTGAAGTAGCTCAGGATACAATAAAGCCCAGGCTCTGTGTAGCTGCAGTATGGATGCATAGGTGTAGGAACCATGGGGGCTAGAGGGGCTATAGCCCCCCCAATATTTTATATTCTAGTCAATGTTTACCTGGTCATATACATTGTAATGAAGTTATTTATACTGCACATGATATTGAATGAGCCCCCCCCAAAGTACAAGTCATTCCTACACCAATGGGATGGCATAATCACCTACAATATAGTGTGTAGAAATATTGCCTGCTGAGTTCAAAACAGATCTCTGGCTACCTTCATAACCAGAGTTTACACAGTGGAAAAGCACATATGAAAAGGAAGGGAGAGCCATGTTTGTGAAAGCCACGGGGGACAAAGCCACAGAGGATAGCACTATTACATACTTTCAGTGCAACAGGTCAGGTACTTTCCACCCCAAGGGGTCTGGAAAGAGAAGGCTCAAGAGCCAGGGTACCTCCAAGATCAATAGTCACTGCACCGCTGTAATTACACTGACTGTTAATCACTCCCTGCAGTCAGTGAGTGCAGAAGTGTGCCACACACATTATGCACATGACACTAGGCTAGGCCACATTAGACTGAGTGAAGGGGATAGGCTTAAAATAGCTGGGAAAATAACACAGGGGGTAACGTACGATAAAGTTTTAGATGACATACGTAATTCAGTTAGTGATGAATTTGAAAGAATACATTTAATTCAAAGAAAAGACATCAACAATATCCAACGGTCTTTGAAGCTGGAGGGAGGTCAGAGGCACAGCGATGATGCCACCAGTGTAGCAGCATGGGTGGAGGAGATGAGGGGAAAAGGAGAGGACAATGTCGTCCTCTTCTATAAACCTCAAGGTGTCGATGATGAGAGAAGAGCCCTGAAAAGGGATGATTTTGTCATTGCTCTTCAGACTCCCATTCAGGCTGAAATGTTCAAGAAGTTTGGGGAGGGTAAGGTTGTTTGTGTTGATGCCACCCATGGCACCAACGCATATGACTTTAAGCTTATAACCTTACTAGTTGTAGACGAGTATGGGGAGGGGTTTCCATGTGCTTGGTGTATCACCAATAGAGAGGACAGGGCAATACTGATTGAGTTCTTTGCCTCTGTTCGCACTAAGTGTGGGATGGTGCGTCCTCTGTGGTTCATGTCTGACATGGCCAAGCAGTACTTTATGGCTTGGGTCAGTGCCTTTGACAGCACTCCCAAGAAGCTACTCTGCACATGGCATGTGGACAGGGCTTGGAGGGGTGCTCTTCAGCAGCACATCACAGGAATGGAGGAACAAGCTGCGGTCTACAACCAGCTGAGGGTTCTTTTGGAGGAGCTAGACCTGAATAAGTTCACGAACCTCCTTAGCAAGGTATGTAAAAGAATGAATGTGTAAGATACTGCATCAAAATACATGCAATGCACATGTAGGTATGATGTGAAGTCCCATACATTAGGTGCAGAACCAGCTGAACGTGGATCCCGTTACAACAGCATTTGGACGGTACTTCCAGAAGTACTACAGTGCTTCCCCAGAAGAGTGGGCCAGCTGCTATCGCCAAGCGAGGTCTCAATTATCCTTTCATTCTAAGAACTGGTGTGCATGCTGCTATATAGTTGATTAATTGTTGCTCTTAAATAAAATTCTTTGTAGGGTGCAGGGATCAATACCAATATGTTTGTAGAGGCATTCCACAACACTTTAGAGCAGGTGTACATGCAAGGGAAAGTCAACAGACGTGTGGACAAATGCCTGCATGTACTCCTGTGGCTGGCCAGGGACAAAGCCTTTGAAAGGCTTATCAAGCTGGAGAAGGGGAAGACAAGCTCCAGGCTAAGTGCAATTCACGCACGGCACATGGCCAGTCTGGAGCTGTCTATAGCGAGTGCGTACACGTACATATTTTACGTACTAAGCTACATATAACATTAACATGTATTCAATACCCTCTCACATGTCACAGCTGTGTGTCAGCTGGGGGGAGCAGCATATGCATGGGCTGTGAAATCAGGGGATGCTGAGTACACAGTGTGTCAGGAGAATGAGCGTTGCACCCAGGGCTGTGCTCTAGAGTGCACACACTGCAACATTTGCCTTCACATGTTCTCCTGCACCTGTCATGATCATCTGATTCACAGCACCATATGTAAGCACATTCACCTAGTGGTACGAACCTCTGGAAGGACAGTCGACTCACACCCACCCAGCACCTCTACCAAGGATGACACACAGCTTATCCTGGATGCTGTACGACAGCCACCTCCCCCTCCCTCTACTTCTGGACGTAGTCGCTTGCTATCTAAGCTGGATGAGTTGAGGGCCTGCACAATTGAGTGCTCCAGTGCTGAGGCTCTCTTGGCAGTTGAGAAACAAGTCACAGCCGCTATCTCAGTACTGAAGGCACTCACATCGCAAGACATCAGTGCTCTTCCTCAGGCTCCAATTGAGCCCAGTAATAAGAAGATGACTATACAGCGATTCAAGTCCATGAAAAAAAGGAGAAAGTCAACAAAGGTACTTATCCTAACACAACCTTGCAATACTGTACATACGTACTAAATGTGTATAACGTTTCATACAATAATTAGGTACGCCTAGCCAAGCCATCCACTGAGGAGAAGAAAACTATCATGGCCACATTATTAGCTACGTCGACCTCTCTCAGTATGGAAGAAGCAATGAGTATGTATATGCTTAACACGTTCAGTAGTACTAAAAGCCTATCATGCAAACTACATGTATGCACTATCACCACATACGTACGTTTTCCGTTTCTTTTCAGAAATACTAGAAATGTTTGTTGAGGAGTCAGTGGCACAACGTGCTGTCACCAATGGCAAGCTCATCATGGCTGACGAGGTGGTAAACACCATGTCCGATGTCCTTCCGGACTACATAGTGGAAGTGGACATCAGCACCATCCAGAGGTTTTTCACCCCTGTGGCATGGATTCTAGTTGAAGTGGCTGGTAAGTAGCCTTAAAAGTCTAAATCACACAATCATGACGATAACATTACAACTGCCTATACTGCTACCACAGTAACAGAGAAGAAAGCTGAGTGGCAGTGCCAGCTTTGTACGGATGTGACAACCCAGCAAAATATGATAGCTTGTGACAAGTGTGACAAGTGGTTTCACTGGTGTGTTTGCTCAATAAACACTACTCTTTGGATGCTTTCATACGTACATATTGCATTTAACAACCACTACAGGGAGTGCATGGACCTCATCGAAGCACCAGAAGGTGACTGGAAGTGTGATGGCTGCAATAATGAGAACAAGGAGCGCTCCTCCCTAGATGACACAGCCATTCCCAAACAGCATTCAAAGAATGACAAAGGTAATGATCTAGCAATACTATCGATGTAATTGCAATAATTTAAAATGGTTATCGATTCGGAATTTTAAACTTGTAGTTGTTGTGCAACGAAAGAGGCAAAGTGAAGAACCATGTGACGCAGCCATACCGAATAAAATCCCTCAGCCTTGTTCTATTCAGCATATTGAGGCTACTAACTGTGAGTTACATTAAGAATTGTGTATTATATTCTGTACACTGCTACAAATAAACAGTACATGACAGATGTGTATGATTGTTCAATTCCCCACAGCCTTTGCCAATTCAACCCCAAATATGCCGTATACTGAAGATTATAAACTGCCGTCAAAGCTCTCAGGTATGTATATAGTATTCCCTACACAGTAACATTATAGAATGCTGAGCATGTGGCTCATTGAACATACTGTATGTATGTACAGGTGATCATGCGACTTCCTCCGAGTACAACAAATCTAAACTTAGATATTTTGGTAAGAAAACATTACTTCCTCACAAATTTAAGGACTTGGTAATGGTATTAATCCACATGCAAACAATAATACTACCACAAACAGCAAAGTGTAAACGAATGTTTGACCTGAGACACAAAAGTACACATGAATTGGAAGAGATCATGTCAAAAGGTAAGTATTTGAGTACATGGCCATCAGGATGATAATTTACCAGAGTCCTAACACAGCTGTGAACCTATGTATAATTTTCATTGTGTAGATATGGAAGTGCTTAAGCAAAAATGTGTAATTCCCAGATATATGGAGCAACTGAATCAATGTATGAGTGCTTTTAAATTATAGGTCACACACAAATAAAATGAATCTAATTCACTCCGTTTGCATTTGTTTTGATTAGTAAGTACTGTCAGATTGCATCTTAAGAAAAAAATCAGGTTCCGACAAAGAACTACCCCTGTGAGTTATCTACACCAGTCTTACAACCAAATATTTCCAGAGGCCATACATGATTTACAATATTATAGATATACATGTACATACACACATACGTATGTACATATGTATGTACGTATGCATGCACATACGTACATACATACACAAATGTATAATGTATAGTATACGTATGTGTGTCTAATGTGTACAGTGATACACTGTTCCAAGAGAAAGCTGTTGTAGAACTCATGGACCGAGAAAAGCAAAAGGTACGTATTAAGTAAGACGGGTTGATCTTGATACTGTATTCCAAGTCATTCAGAGTCTTATTATATAACATGTACGTACATATGTATAATTCACTGTGTAAGGGTACCTTTCAAGAATTTCTACAAGGTGACGTACCTAGCTACTACAGAGATGAATATGCCAAAAAAAGAGGAAATCCATTTTTGTGGGCATCCATTTGGAGAAGTTTTCCTCTCAGTGACAACCTAGTGAGTTAAGACAGAAAGGATACCTGATGTTGAACACTTATACTTGGCATTTATTGGTTCATTTTGCAGCGGAAAAAAATGGAGGATTACTTTTTGGAGTTCACACTACCCCTGGAGCATGGGAATTTAACTGCAGCTTATGACAAGGCTCGGTACATTCTCTACCCTGAGGTATTATGGCAATCATTATGAACTACTATCCTCATAATAAGACTGTACAGCATGTACATACATATGCCGTAACTGCTTAGGCTATGATTCTCCTACTGATGGATTACCTCAAAGTGGACAAAGAGGCAGCACAGACACTGTATGACTTTGGAGACAGTATCTCACATGTTGTCAACTGTGCTGCTAAGGTATGATACATACATACATACATATATTTAGATTGTACAATAACATACATGGTACAGGGCAGTATGTACATAAGTACCTCCTACTTTTTACTATAGCTTGGAAAAAGTACATTTGGTCATATAGAAAAGGGTGTACTGTCAGAGGTAAGAATATGCACATCCTGACATTTGTACATTATGAATACTAGGGGAGAAGGCGGCCTTCGGCCGCCTTCACCCCTAGTTTGGGTGGCGGGTGCAACCCTTATATCAAGTGAAGAGGTTGTATAAGGTAAATTTATTGATTTGAGTGTAATTACTATATCAAGAG
>CAUJGJ010000025.1:813900-818900 GCA_963170055.1 Halisarca cf. caerulea
ATGCTCACACTCACAGGCCAGTTGTAGTAGAGATGGCAAAGTTTGTAGCTCAGTCTCTGAATGTGGTCTGGTTTCAGACCTGAAGAGTCCCAAATCACATTGAAGTGAGAAGGAGCTACCGTCCCCTGACGAACACTCTGGCTCACAAGGAAGAAATCATACCTAACAAGGTACATGAACATTAGACAGTTGGCAATTCCACTTCATGAAAAATTGATGTTAAATTACAGTACAAAACACCCATTTTTACACAAGCACATTATGTAAATGAGAAATCAGTAATATTTAATCCCCAGTACGCAGCTACTACTCAGCAACTTCCTTCCCCACCACCTCCTCCTCCCCATTCGTAATCCAACTCTACTTCAGTTGGTTATTCCAGTCAAATTCCCCCCACCCAACCTTAGCCAGTCACTCCGGTTGAATACCCTACCATAGTTGCTCCCCCCCAGTCAAATAACCCACACACTACCCTATACAGTTGGTCCCCTCTGTAGGTCCACCCACTCTACCCTACCCTACTCCTGTCCCCACGCAAATCACCTACCACTGTGGCCTTGTGATCACTGTGTCCGCCACTGTGCCGGGTGGGGGGTTGGCATACTGATCCCCACCCCTACGGACCATCAACCTTGTGTTGATTTTCTTGGTCACAATGATGAAGGTAAACTTTGGGTTGTAACTGGAAGAGACCCCAAGAAAACACTCCTTGAACTGAGGCATCTCAAACTCAAACACATGTTGCAGCTGTCCGTCACCCACACCATCACGGTAGACGAAGATACGATCGGGAAGAGCCTTGTTTACTTGGTTGTACTTGGTCAATGCAGCTAAAATATATAAAAGGATAGAAAATGCTCACTGGTGAAGGACAACGTAGAATCTAAGTAGCTTGAATGTTGGGCCACACTTGCCTTTCATGCACATGACAAGACTACCTCCAAGTTCCTGTCCAGGGGATTGGAACACAGTCTGGCAAAAGTACCTGCACAGAAGTATACACAGATAGGTGCACACAGGTGTGTGTGTGTGTGTGTGTGTGTGTGTGTGTGTGTGTGTGTGTGTGTGTGTGTGTGTGTGTGTGTGTGTGTGTGTGTGTGTGTGTGTGTGTGTGTGTGTGTGTGTGTGTGTGTGTGTGCGTGTGTGCATGCACAAACACACAATATCAGCACGTATACATGATGTACTCCCATTCACTCAGCTGCAGCCCCTCCATCCCACTCCTCCACCATGCACTCGCCTCTTACCTGGTCAGTGTGGAGTTCATGCTGGCTACAAACCCGAACACAGACCTTCCCTTCTGCGAGGAGTCATGGTAGCTGTCCACACCAATCACCATGGCATTCTTGATCTAAGCAGCAGCGTACAGGAAGGGAAGGAGGGAATTCATATACTTAAAAAGTATGTTGCGAGGGTTCTTGGATGTCTAAAGCTCATAAATTAAATTGGCTCCAAGAGTAAGGTGGTCCGATAAATATCAGACCAATAACTGTACAGACACCAAGGTAATTTCTCAACAATTAGATCCCCCCCCCCCCCCCGCCATATTTGTCTTCTTCAAACCCTCCTCCTCCACCACTAACAGTGACTATATTCTTCAGACTGTCAGACCACCCCCCCCCTCCACCTTGTGGGGTGAGACAGAGAACTGCTTGCTCTGCACTTCTATCTATGCAGTGTGTACATGTGCGTGTGTGTGTGTACATGTGTGTGTGTGTGTGTGTGTGTGTGTGTGTGTGTATGTGTGTGTGTGTGTGTGCGCGCGTTGTGCTGTGTTTGTGATGCCTATCTGTGCAATAAAGGGGAGACAGAGGACTGCTTGCTGTACCCTTTTGTGACTAGTCAAGGTGACAATCTAAGACAGGTGACTGCAACACAAAAAGACCTCTTCCACCTCATGCCCTGGGCATGTACTTTCCACTGCGCCCAGTGAACTCCAGCCAACCCACACACACACACTCTTGCCTTCCAACACACCATTGTCTAGTGAGAACTATAAACTCTGCATTCAGAGCTCAGAAATTGAATAGTACAAATGAGAATCTTGCAAATCCCACATTTCATAAGAAGCTCAAGGGTTGACATGTTGCAAACGAGGCAAACTTCACTCTTGCTGGGTGTTTACAAAGTGTGTGCAAAACATCCACCTCTGCATATGGCTCTGGAGAGCTCTGTCTGATTACATCTGCGCACTCACTGGTCTGTCTGTCTGTTTGTCTGTCTGTCTGTCTGTCTGTCTCTGTCTCTGTCTCTGTCTCTCTCTCTCTCTCTCTCTCTCTTTCTCTCTCTCTCTGTGTGTGTGTGTGTGTGTGTGTGTGTGTGTGTGTGTGTGTGTGTGTGTGTGTGTATGTGTGGCACATCCACACTCACTGGTATCTCAACAGCCCAGAGCTCTCCTCCAAGTTTGCAGTTGAGCTGGAGAGCAATCTTTGTGGTCACACTCATCATGTTCTTGTTCAGAGTACGAGACACAATGCACTGAGAGGGAACTGGAGAGGGGGCAATTGTGACAAGTGTACGGAAATAGGTACATACAAACGAAATGGCTAATACGTTGTGCATGCCCTCACACACACACGCACAGACACAGACACACACAAACACACACACATACACATGTGCACGCACGCACACACACACACACACACACACACACACACACACACACACACACACACACACACACACATTCACCTAAAATTTACATGAAAGCAAACCCAATATTATACACACACACACACACTCTCTCTCGAATGCCCATACACAATACACAATACATTTGCTCATGATCCGATGTAAACATACATGATTACATAACGTATTCCCTATCTAAACAAACAAAGATTAATGACATTGAATGCAAACTACTGTACAAACACATATGTATAATATTATACACAATAGTGCATGTAACCATCCACACGCACATTCCAGTACACATACACATGTACACATACACACATACACTCACGTACACATACACACATATGCATTCATGTACACATACACACTGGTATGCTGCAATTTAAACTCGGTAATCTTGTTGGATTATCAGAGTTTTGTTATTATAGTCCAACATGGTGACTGCCCCTCAGAGTTTGGTCAGGTTAGAAAGAATGTTGGATTAGTGAGACAGCAACACACGCACACACACACACAAGAGAGAGAGGGAGGGAGAGAGAGAGAGAGAGAGAGCCACAAACTAAAGATCAAGCAAACATTTAATCACAAAATAGCATCTTCACAACATCTGGACAAAATACACCCACCTGGTTTCTCCACACAACAGAATTTCTTTATTGCATCATAGCGGTCCTTGGTGTTTCTAGATAAAATGCAGATTGCCTAGCAACAAATGCCATGGCAACAAGGTTGTGATCAAATTTATCCAATCAGGGGGTCTTAGGTGTGACAAGTGTGCAAGTACTAACAAGGGAGGACAATTGACAGCTGCTGTTGCTAACTGCTTAGGTAAGCAGAAGTAGTCTGTGGTAGGCATGAGCCAATTATTCACCAAATACCACCTATTATTTTATTCAATTATTTGTCCAAACTCCACCGATTACTCTCAAATGCACACCCTATTATTCAGCTGCAATGCCTTCCTTGGATGATGGTGTGCACTGTAACTTTGTTGCTAAAGTTTCCCACTTGTAAAGAGTCATATTCATGAGAACTTAGAAGACTCCACATTATTAATTTTATACTCACTGTAGCATGAATTATGTGGTCTTATATGTATACGTATTCTAAAG
Organism: Halisarca cf. caerulea; assembly: GCA_963170055.1. Taxonomy (NCBI): domain Eukaryota; kingdom Metazoa; phylum Porifera; class Demospongiae; order Chondrillida; family Halisarcidae; genus Halisarca; species Halisarca cf. caerulea. Next base: position 817,656 of record CAUJGJ010000025.1, read on the forward strand.
GGAATACGTACTTCCTACTGTGAAATCAAAGAGCCATTTAGAGGGAAAGAAGAACCTGTGTTGAGATGATCAGCCATTTTGTGGTACAATGTTTTGAATGTTCCCTATTATTAGCAAATTATTCCTGATTCACAGAGGGACCGATTATTCATGAAATTATGTGCACATAATTGGCTCATGCCTAGTCTGTGGTCCATCAATCAATCAATGAACAACTGTAAGGCTAAACTCACTGCCCCATACCATAGGGGTGGGGTCAGACAACACTACCCCATACCATGGGAGTGGGGTCAGACAGTACTGCCCCATACCATTGGGGCGGGGTCAGACAGTACTGCCTCATACCATAGGGGTGGGGTCAGACATACTGCCACATGCCATGGGGGTGAGGTCAGACAGTACTGCCCTATACCATGGGGGTGGGGTCAGACAGTACTGCCCTATACCATGGGGGTGGGGTCAGACAGTACTGCCCCATGTAAGCATGAGCATTTCATCAAAAAGTACCTTCTTCATTCTATTCAATTACTCCACCAAACTCGACCTATTGTGCTTGAGTGCACACACGATTATAGAGCAAAAATGCCATCTCAATGATTTTTACACTTGACGTTTGTTGCTGAAGTTCACACTCATGAAGAATGACATTTATGACAGCACTGACTTCAGACATGGTCAGAGCAGAGGGAATGTTGGACTGCGGTTGGACTATTGAGACATCTGATTGTGGAGGCCCACACCACTGCACAGTACTAGCAGAGAATGGAATGGAATGGAATAATGTGTTCCAACTCACAAGCTTCAGTTTTGGATGAATGTTGTGTTTCAACGCTTGGAGGTAGTCCTCTGTTCGATCACTGGGAATTTCACACCTGGGGTATGTAAGGGGGAGGGGAGAGGGGGAAGGAGGGGAGGGGGAGGAAGGGAGGAAGGTGGGAGGGGAGAGGGGAGGGGGAGGGGAGGGGGAGGAAGGAGGGGAGGGGAGGAAGGGAGGAAGGAGGGGACTAGTAGGCAGGCTTACAGGTCACACCAATGCAACTAACCAATACAAACACATTTACACTAAAGTGAAAGTTATCCGACCACACTTGTTTCCTTGCGATCGCAGAGAACTTATGCTGAACAAGGGTTTTGAATGGGTCAGTGTCGGATATACCACATCTCATTGCATTCAATCATGCTGTGCACAGTTCCACTACATGGTACGTACATACATGTTTGGTCTCCCAACTCTGATTCCCATGG
>CAUJGJ010000025.1:823900-826400 GCA_963170055.1 Halisarca cf. caerulea
AGCCGCAAAGTGGCGGTTCAGCAGTGAGGAACACGGGAAGATAGCGCTTTAAAGACCCTCGTAAAGACCACTGCGACGGTAAGAATGCATGCGTTCCGACTCCAGCACAACACACGGGATCACAGGAGATTAGCTAACAGCTAGCCGTGTCTCTAATGATCACTCTGTAGGAACATAAACGGTCCGGAAAAAAAAAAAAAAAACAGTGCACATTGTATTTTAGGGGTCGAAAGGAAGCCTAAAATCAGATCAGCAGACTGCAATTAGCAACCAACCATGCAGTCCACCGAGACGAGAGCAGCTGACCGGCAGTGCGTGGATCGCCACGAATACCAACATCGCGAGCACCCGTTCATCGAATTACCAGTACATGCACGCATAAACATGTAACACAGGCCAACAAAGAAGCTGAAAGTGTCTTACAATTACTGTACGCTTGACTTGTCTCGATCGTTCCTTCTCGCCAACCAGCGGCAAAATTAATGACGTCAGAGCTAGCGGTACAAACGTTGGTCGCCATACTGCGCATGCGCAAACGTTTCTTGTCAGCGGCGCTAAAATTACCTCCATGCAGCCACTAAACGTAAAGAGTGGCATGCAATAGTACCACTGAATTTGAATCATTATTCAAATATCTGTTTCCACATGTACCCCACCTCCAAATACTTCATAATTTGATGATCTGTTGTTTTTTTGTTTTTCATTTGCAAAATGGTACTCCTGCGTGACCTTGCCAGGGGAGTATTCCATGTCTTCATTAGTTTACTCATTTATCCTGTGTCTGAGGCCTGTATGGTCACTCGGTTACCCATTGTGAGATGGATCAATCACCTGGGATAACCATAGGCTGTGTCGGAGGCTTATTTTTATTTCACTATTATTCATCAATACTAACTATAATGCATGTATGTGTGTAAAAAAAAAAAAAAATCTATTACTATTTGCATTGTTCAAGATGAAATCGGCAATGTCTTCTTCTGTGTGATCCGTCGCATGAAATAAATCACCTGGCCATCTTTGCAATCAGATTGGTACTGGTATCATGCACTCCACAATGAGCATCTAAATGTCCAGTGATATACAGTGGAGCCCTGATGACACAAAATCGCTTAACATGAAATTTCTGGTTAACGTGAAAGCAGCAAACGGTCCATTCAATGCCCACAGTATTCTAATTGTTCAAATAACATGAAATTCTGGTAAAATGAACATTGTTCACCAGTCCCTTGTGTTTTGTGCTAAGAGGGTTGTACTGTACACCCTTCTGCTGATTCCCAGTTTACTATATATACAATCTACACAGCTAGCCTCCCATCCCTCACAATAATTATTACTATTAACCCCTCTTCATCTTCTTATATAGAGGAAAACTGCTATAGCTCTAATCCGACACCTCTCTAGTCCAACCATCCATCTTATGAGGTACAGTCATCATACTTAAGTATGCTATATAATAGTCACTCTGTCATCCGACAACCTCCCAATCCCAAGTTATTCTCAGGCCCCATTGACTATCAGATTCGAGAGGCTTCACTTTATCTCAATATTTCTAATTTGGAACAGTGCTTCCAGCCCCTCATACCCGCCAGATCGAATTGACACTCGTGCAATTCACGCACATTGCCCATAGACATGTGTAGCTGGCTCTGCTATGGAGTAGCTCATACAGGAGTTCCATTCCAAACAGCTTTGTTTTTTTTGCTGCACAATAATTGAACAATTTAAACTGGAAAAAAGGATGTGGGTAGGAATTGGGTCGTGAATAATTGAGACAGAAGACAGGGGATATGCAGGAGCAAGGCATATAAGAATTGTAATGTTTGGTGCATATAGGGCTAGCTAAACAGGCATATATAGAGCTAGGGTTATACACATGCATGTACATGAAGGGCACACTGCTATATGCACAGTGTACATGTACACGCAGCGTACGTGATACACGCAGCGTACGTGATACACGCAGCGTACGTGATACACGCAGCGTACGTGATACACGCAGCGTACGTGATACACGCAGCGTACGTGATACACGCAGCATTCGTGATACACGCAGCGTACGTGATACACGCAGCGTTCGTGATACACGCAGTGATCATTGCTATGAAGCCTCCAAATGTATCACAGCGCCCCTAGCCAGTCTGATAAAATCACAGGATGTAGATGGATCCGTTGATGAATCCAAAATTGATGATGCAAAGAAAAAACTGAAGAATACAAAGACAAATCGACTAAAAGCCCTTTCAACCGACATCCAGAAGGAGTTAGATCCTGTCAAACTCAGATTGTTTGAATACTCCTGCGAGAAAGGTGCTTCTACCTGGATCTCTGCCTTGCCTATTGCCGAACATCAATTCGACCTTCACAAAAGTGCATTCAGAGATGCAATTTGCATCAGGTATGGTTGGCCTCCCAATAACCTTCCAACTAATTGTGCATGTGGTGCCAAATTTTCAATTGATCATGCCATGTCGTGCCACAAAGGAGGATATCCAACAATAAG
>CAUJGJ010000025.1:831400-836400 GCA_963170055.1 Halisarca cf. caerulea
CATGTGACCTGATGACAAGACATACACATAACCAGGTAAAAAGTCAATATGTTCTACAAGTGTGTGTGTGTGCGTGTGTGTGCGTGTGTGTGTGTGTGTGTGTGTGTGTGTATGTGCGCGTGCATACGTGCGTGTGCGCGTGTGTGTGTGTGCGTGCGTGTATGTGTGTGTGTGCGTGCGTGTGTATGTGTGTGTGTACGTGTATGTGTGTGTGTGTGTGTGTGTGTGTGTGTGCGTGCGTGCGTGCGTATGTGTGTGGGCGTGTGTGTGTGTGTGTGTGGGCGCGTGTGTGTGTGTGCATACATGCATACGTGTGTGACTCTGTGTGTGTTTGTGTGTATGCATGCCCTTTCCAGTACTCAAACAGACCCTGTATAAGGGAGAGGAAGAATGCCTGAAGGATGTCATCCAAGGAAGTCACCATTATCACCTCAAATGTCAAAATGCCCAGTGAGACAATGCACCACTATGTGCTAAAACATTTGGAAGCAACTCTTGTAACTCATACCGAACCACTGCTGTAATCCCCATAGTGCTACAAGGATGGAGTGTAAGGTGCGTAATACTGAGGTAATACTGACAATGGTGCAAATGTGGAGCGGATGAGAGGTGTGATGTATGGTAAATGATCATAATCACACGTACACACACACACACACACACACACACACACACACACACACACACAGTACACACACAGTACACACACACACACACACACACACACACACACACACACACACACACAGTACACACACACACACACACACACACACACACACACACACACACACACACAGTACACACACACAGTACACACACACACACACACACGCACGCACACACACACACACACAGTACATACACACAGTACACACACAGTACACACACACACACACACACACACACACACACACACACACAGTACACACACACAGTACACACACACACACACACACACACACACACGCACACACACACACACAGTACACACACACACAGTACATACACACAGTACATGCACACAGTACACACACACACGCGCGTGTGCACACACACACACACACACACACAGTGACCTAGAGAGTGAGGAGGGCAAGAGGAGAGTAAGAGAGGGGCATTGATTAATTTAAGCCAAGAACAGCTTATTAGAAATGAATAGCTTACATCATAGACCCTATAGGGTCTATGCTTACATGAATTCAGCTGACAGGCATAAAAGTGATCATTGGGATATGTTAGATTAGCAGAAATCATATAAGAAAGCTGTGTCAGCAGAAACTTGACTATACAGTACTGTAAATGCTGAAGAGGATAATCACAGATCTTAAGTGTAGTGGGTAGAGAGGTACACTCTTGGGAGCACAGTGGGTAGATAGAAACACTCTTGGGAGCACAGTGGGTAGATAGGTACACTCTTGGGAGCATGGTGGGTAGAGAGGTACACTCGTAGGAGCACAGTGGGTAGAGAGGTACACTCTTGGGAGTACAGTGGGTAGAGAGGTACACTCTTGGGAGTACAGTGGGTAGAGAGATACACTCTTGGGAGCACAGTGGGTAGAGAGATACACTCTTGGGAGCACAGTGGGTAGAGGTACACTCTTGGGAGCACAGTGGGTAGAGAGATACAATTCTGGACATGGAAGAATGGTACTCAAATTTCAAAATAGCTAATTGAATTTCCCCAATCAGTCAGTCAGCAATGCACACATTTTAGATTAACTGGACACACACACACACACACACACAGCCTTAATTAAGACTCACTCTCTGGAGAATCTCGCTGTGACAGGATTACCTCCTGTTTTCTGGGAGGGTTGACTGTATACCTACTCTGAGTCTTGCCCATTCCCGCACAGTCCACTCACACCAACAGCAGAAAATGCTAGGTTCAACAAATATCTAACTATTCAAAAACTGGTATCTCTGCACAGAAGCTAGAGCAGCCTAACTCTCACAAAACTTCTCCACTAGTTCTGACTGGATGGTTGTCTGTGGGCTGTGTATATACAACTGCAGTACCAGGAGAGAAACCTTACAAGTGATCAGGAAGCACGGTCACTTGAATGGCTTCTGCTGACCCATTGACTGGCCTATGTGGTCACCCATATAAGGAATGAGGTTGGGGGTCAAAGAGCTAGCAGTTGTCAATTCCCTTTTCGTCCCTTTTTCGTACATTCAATGCCCTTGTTCACACACAAGCTCATCAAAACTGAAAAACAATCTATGATCTTAAATAGCCCGCATTCACAGTCATTTCAATCTTTCCACACAGCTCTTGCTCAGCATCTGTGGTTATGTTCCAACAGGTACAAATGTGTCTGGGTACACATTGTACTAACAAAGGAAACGTCTAGACAGAGGGTTTTCTGTTCAGTGACCCATAGTGTGTTACATAGTGCCTGTGCATAACACATGTACAAGAACCAAGTAGCAGACTGCACACACACACACACACACACACACACACACACACACACACACACACACACACAGTGAAATTGAGTCACACACACACACACACACACACACACACACACACACACACACACACACACACACACACACACACACACATACACACACACACACACACATACACACACACACACACACACACACACACAGAGTGAAATTGACACACACACACACACACACACACACACACACACACACACACACACAGTGAAATGGACACACACACACACACACACACACACACACACCAATATGCACCCATAACCTCATTCCATACATGAACACACCCAAACACCATGACACAATGTCATGTTTCCTAACACAGGATGAAACACATGTACATTAGAACTTTATCAAATTCCAAGTGTAGAAAAATTCACAAGAATGACTGAACATTTGTCCACCAATGCACAACATCCCTGTAAGATGGGCAAGTATGCAACAATGTTTGGACTACAAATACCAACCTACGGAGCCAACTTAGCAATCAAACATTCCACGAGCCATAAAATGGATGTCAGATTACAGAAGTTGTCAGATGGTTCCTAGTTAATAGTCTATTGAGACTCTCAGAACAGTGTCAGATAAAGGGAGAACGTTGGATTAACAAAGTGCTGGATTACAGAGTTTCCATTGCTATAGCCCTGTGTACAGTAAACCTGTCTTAAAGACCACTTGCATATAAAGATCACCTGTCTATAAAGACCACAGGCTCACTGTCCAGTCCAGTTGTACTAATGTACTTCTGTATAAGGACCACCTGTCTACAGAGACCACAAATACTTGGTCCTTGAGTGGTTGTTATAGACAGGTTTTACTGTATATAGTATTGACAATCTCTCAACTAAGAACAACTCTCCAGTTCTCACAGCTGGACAAATGAGTATGTAAGAGAAGGGCTAGCATAGCCAGACTACCAGTTTCATGAAAATGGGAGCCATCCATGGACAAGCATGATGACCTTGGCGCATAGACTGACCCTCGACCCACATTACATAACAGGGCAGGAATGGCTGTACAAAGGTAGTAGGAAGCCTCTGGATTACATCATCGGGAGGGTGGTTTCCTTACTGGATCGCACTACAGGAAAAGGCCCCATATGGTGGGACCTCAAATCGGACACTCAGTGACACAAACAATTACTGTGTCAGATTACAGAGGTTGTCGGATTATCAAGTGACTCGTCACATACTGTAGTATGGTGACTGTGCCCACATATGGTCAGATTAGAGAGAATGTCGGATTATTGAAGTGCTGCATTGCAGGGGCTTCACTGCATGTGTGTATGACATCCCATATCAAGAGCCTTGCCTCAGAAGACAGATAAAAGGAAATGACAAGATTTCTTATCTCACTAAAGGACCTTCACATAGGAGTAAAATGAACAAGAAATTGTGTGACCTTTCCACCAACAGCTGAAACTCATGCAGGATCACAGTGCCTAAACAGGGAAGGGATCATGTAGAAATGATGTAATTATGCGACTCAGTACTTGAGCAGCTGAAAGAGAAATAGGAATTTCCTTGAGTGGCGAAAACACAATTTTACTGTGAATTGACCTCTGAATGAGGTCCTTCACATCAAGACTGGTTGGCAGGGTCTACCAGCCCTGATGCTACATGAGGGGGAGGGGAGGAGGGGTAGAGATATTCTGTATCATTGCCAAATATTTACACAAATCATACATGCGGCAACAATAATATATATGAGTCTGCTTTTTTACAGTCAGACCTCAATTATCCACACACATCTGTTCTGGCAGATAAGGCGAGGGAACTGGATAAATGAGGGAGCAGTAGTACAGTGTACAGTAAGGGAGCAGTAGTACAGTGTACAGTAAGGGAGCAGTAGTACAGTGTACAGTAAGGGAGTAGTAGTACAGTGTACAGTAAGGGAGCAGTAGTACAGTGTACAGTAAGGGAGCAGTAGTACAGTGTACAGTAGGAATACTGCAGATTTGTTTCAGTGAAAATTATTGCGGAAGGTGAGGGAACTGGATATCTACATAAACGGATAAGTGAGGTCTCACTGTACACCCACCAGAAGGTTGACTGCTAGACTGACTGACAGGACATTGAACAACACATCACCTCAATGCAGATGGGAGTATTGAGGGGGTGACCTGCGTGAAATGCACTCAGGATAGGAGGTGATGACATGGGTTGGGACTTCCTGGAAGGAATGGATGCTAGGGGAAGTTTATCCAAACCTAGGCATGTGTGTATATGCACATACACACACACACACACACACACACACACACACACACATACACACACACAAAGCACACACAAAGCACACACACACATACACACACAAAGCACACACACACACAAAGCACACACAAAGCACACACACACATACACACACAAAGCACACACACACACACACACACACACACACACACACACACACACACACAAAACACACACACACACACACACCATGAGATGTGCATCGATAGATGTGTACTAAAAACAAATGCTCATATCACAACCAGAACACATATTACCAACATCCAC
>CAUJGJ010000025.1:838900-841400 GCA_963170055.1 Halisarca cf. caerulea
AAAAGTCTACACAGGGTGGCAAGCTTGGATCATGAAACGTTAGGCCCAGGTGCTCATCCCCCCCACACACACACGCATATATGCATACAAACACACCCACGCACCCACATGCACACACACACACACACACACACACACGCATATATGCATACAAACACACTCGCATACACGTGTATACAAACACAATGACATACAAGTAACAAACCATACAGCTGCTGTACCAGATGTACTGTACAGTCATCCTCCCAACACTAACCTTCTGACTTCTGATGGGTGGCACCATCTGTTGCTTCAGTTCCCATCTTTCCAAAAGGGGACAACTCTTTTTTGTAAGGAGCTGGTTTCCTCGGGGGAGGACGATGGGGCTTGGTGGGCGAGTCAGACGTCATGGCACTGAGAACTGAATCGAGAGAATGCTGTTTAGCCAGGCTGGGGTTGCTGCTTGGCGCTACTCCCGATGGGGTTGACGGATCGCTCTGTGGTGTGTTGTCTGATGGGGACACTGGAGGCAAATCTGGTTTATCAGAAACTTCATTGGATGGAGTTTTACTGCCATCCAAGTTTGGCTCCTTTGCTGCCGCAGTCAGGCGGGAAGTGGGGGGCTTGGGCCGTGTAGGAGGAGGTGGCTTCTTTGGGGTGGGTCCGGCTGCAGATTTGATGTTGGATTCAGAGACGGTGGTTGCTCGGGGTATACGGGGTGGAGGACGAACATGGGGCTTCCCCTCCCCTGCTCCAGTCTCACCTGCTTTAGTGCCACTAGTCTGTGAAGGCTTCAGGAGTTCTGGATCAATGGCTGGGTACTCACGTTTCTGTAACTCGTCCCAGGATCCGATGGATCCCAAGCCCTTACGAGGCTTCAAGTGATCAAAATAGGGTGTGCGGGTGTCCTCGGGAACCTCCTTCACCACAGGCAACTCTCGATTACTCCCAACAACTGAAGGGGAAACCCCTGGATCATCCCCTGGTGTAAGTTCCGGGATCTCACTGTATATGGAGTCTACATTGGCAACAATGGGTGGGGAAACCACCACGTTGTAGATGTTAATTCCCCCCTCATCGGGGTTTCCCCCATCTCCGTCCCCACTTTGGTTGTTAGAGGCATTGAAATTGACACTAATGTTACGAGGGACCTTGTAAATTCCTTCGGGATCTTCATCAAGAACTTCGTCCGGGCGAAACACCTCGTAAGAGTTGGGCACAGACTGCCTCTCCCCTGGTTGGCACATCTCATAGCGGTACTGGATCCCCGGTGGCAGCCCTTCCAGGTTGGCCCCTGGATTGAGTGGAGGAGTGGCTGGTGAGACCTTCTTGCCATGGGGCTTTTTGTCTATATCAGTATGCCTCCTCAGCTTCTTCAGAAAGGAGTGTTTGCTAAAAGAACTGAGAATGTGAGAACAAGTTTGACATGAACAGGAATTTGAAGTGTGTGTGTGTGTGTGTGTGTGTGTGTGTGTGTGTGTGTGTGTGTGTGTGTGTGTGTGTGTGTGTGTGTGTGTGTGTGTGTGCGTGTACACATCGCGTGCTTGTATGTTTGAGTGACACAGCACACCACAATGTTTACACTGACTGTCTCGGAGGGAATCTGGTTGAAGATCGTAGCAGAGTGGTGTCGTTCAAGAACATCTGGGACTCCCGTGTCAGCGTCTGTGAGAAAAATAACACTCGTAAACAGTAAACAACATTGAAGTATTAATAAACAAACAAACAAGCAGAAAGTAATGAACTAATATATATAAAGAATGACAAGATGGAACACAAGCGCTTGGATACAAACACCCACACATGCAGACAACATAGCAAACAGAGACAATTTTACAGTACTCATGACAACAGCCTCAAACAAACATGAACATACTGTACTGTAGATATGTATACATACATGCACACATGGGCCAGGAGGCTCCTGTCCATAGGCAAAAACAAGCAGACAGACTTACAGTATAAGCACACAGACACAAGCACATCAACACAAGTCCACAGACACAAACACACAGACACAAACACACAGATACAAGTCCACAGACACAAGCACATAGATACAGGCACATAGATACAAGCACACAGATACAAGCACACAGATACAAGCACACACAAATTAAGACACAAGCACACAGACAGAGAAGCAGCTGGACAAACAAAAAGTACAGATGAGAAGACACCCCCCACACACACAAGTATGCATGCACTCACAACACACACACACACACACACACACACACACACACACACACACACACACACACAAGACTTATGCAAACACCTTTGTGACTTCATCCATCCCTTTCCTCCTCAGGATGGAGGCAGGAGCATAGCCAATCTTATCCCCCTTCTTCATCTTCCACCATCCATCCAAAACCACAGCCACTATCTGGACAGTGTCTCCCTTTGCCAGGGGCAGTTCATCGTCATCACAAGGAGAGTAATCCTCCAGTACAGTGTACTCGTCTGAATCTGTAGGAGACAATGTGTACAAACGCTTTGAGAATACAATACACCAGAC
>CAUJGJ010000025.1:846400-858900 GCA_963170055.1 Halisarca cf. caerulea
GCTTCTACTTGGTTTAATCCAGAGCACCTTTCTTAGGGGGCATGACACAAGGACAAACACATGTACAGATAAACCTCTCTAATCCGACACTCAGTGGGGACTGATAAAGTGTTGGATTAGGAGATTGTCGTATCACAGAGTGAATCATGCTTTAATACGTTGACTGTACCTCATGAGATGGTCAGATTAGAGAGAATGTTGTATTACAGAGGATGCACTGTACTTGTTTTCTAACCTTACGAGTTAGACAATCATATTATATACATTTGACATAAATTTGCAGTAAGACTGTGACATTTTAGTGTAATGGATGCAAATAACAGCATTGCAAAGAGAACACACGAGCAAGATTCAACACACAGTGGAACCTCCGAATAAAGGACACTTTGGGGGTGGCATAAATTCAACTAATTGTTCACTGTAGAAAGGTTTTCCTCTTTGGGAGGTTCAAAATGTATTGCAGGAATTATACTGGGACGGTAAATCATGTCCTTCACTGAGAGATTTGTTATACTGTATCCTTATTTGGTAGAGTCCACTATCGGAGGTTCACTGTACAACCCGCAACAGCCTACTGGATAGGGATCAATTAATGGGAAATTATTCACAATTACAATGATCGAATGTGCAACAGCAGCTAAATTGCCTCGTAAAATCAGTGAAGCTCGGTTGAAACGTTAACCCTGGACCACTACTCTTGACAAAGAGAAACAAACCTACAATTAAGGTCAGGTATGGGTAAGGATAACTTCCAGCGGAGTTAATCCTCTATCGTTCAGACACCATGGAACCACTGTAAGCTGTCCTGTACATGGAGGTGACCTTGTATTTGGGGAGTTTAATGTGCACAGGTCAATGTGAAGGGTTTCAAATGGGACAGAGTGATGGTGTCCTTTCAAAAGAGGTGACTGAATATCAAAGGTTCCCTGCCTTCCATACAAAGTTAAACCATAAAAACTGACAATGCTACATCGGAGTTCTGTTACAGGTGCTGAGCTATTTTCAAAGACCCCAGCATGTTAAGGGGAAGAGAGCTAAAAAAGTATTGCCGTTTTAGGAACAACAGGTGCTTGTTTGTTTGAACATAGATACTCTATACTTACCAATGGAATGCCCTCACATTTGCAGTGTTTGTGTACATATACAGACAACAGTTGACAAATATGTACATACACTAACACGGACTGTCACACACAACATTCTATTCCGCACACTTGAGTCCTTATTCCAGTGGGACTTCTCACACTTTTGAGTTTTGACAAAATATCATGTAGGACTGTGCTGAGCACTGTTCAATTTCCTATGATATCTATCTGGATACACCCACATGTACACCCATACCAGCATCCATCTGCACACACACACACACACACACACACACACACACACACACACACACACACACACACACACACATACACACACACACACACACACACACACACACACACACACAAATAAATACTTATAAAGGATATATATTATACAAACACAACTATATAAATACATAGAGACAGACATACATAACAACACATAAAAACACACATACGTGCACACATGCACCCTTGCATGAATGCATGCATGCACACAACGTGCACACACACACACACACACACACACACACACACACACACACACACATTCACACATTCACACACCTGGCATATCAGGAAGAGTTGGATTGCTTTCTTGGTATGTGTAACTCTTTGCAAGTAGCAAGGAATGTTGCTCCTTCAATTTGCACTGATCAAGAACCAAAATTGGAGAAAAAAAATCAAAAGAATCAAAAGATAAAACCAATAAACCGCTAAGTCACAAAACACATAAGTGTCTAAGTCTTAGTAAGTGAAAGAAGGAGAAAAACAGAGAAAAGGATGGAATAACTTAATTACAATGGAGTTGAATTCACAGAAACGTTGATAAACACTGCCATTCACCAACTTCAAGTAGGAAAGTGTCTCATCCTCAAATACAGAGAACAGTGTCCAAGCAATACAAGGACTTGGGATAGCATTCCGACCTGTAGCCTACAGTCATGTATGGACTACAAAGGGGCACAATATATTGTTGGAGCACGTAAGTGCCAATGGCATACTCCTTCATGAAACACTACAAAATGCTACAGAAGACAGTGAACCTCTCTATCATAACAGACACGTTGGGACCAGAAACAATTGTCCTGATTATCAAGGTGTCCTCAAATCAGGGGTTGGAGCTGTTCTATATCAAAGTATAGTGAAGTACTTGGTTTCAGTGGTATGTGTCCATAACAAAGAGTTGTTTGCAATTTAGGGGTTTGGGGTAGAGAGGTTCGACTGTACACACAAAATAACATATGGAGGTCATCTCCCTTCAACGAGAAAACCATACGATACTACATGTTCTTCAGCAGCAACACAGGGTCATGTGATACACGCATAACACCAACGATGAGCTAGAGCAATACAATGCACCGAACAGGAGAGAGCATACACACGGGACCGGACGGACGAGTGATAAGCATCGCGAAGAAACCATACAAACGTCTTCAGCAATTTCGATCACAAAAAATAACTCACCCAAAAATCGAAGAAATTCGAGTATCTCCTGTAAACAGTGACGGTCTGGGTGTTGGACCACTCCACCACTATCTTGTAGACCTGGACGAGAGACATACAACGCATTCAATACACTAATAGACCGTACATTCCGAGGACACTACCAAGAGCTTGGATGGCAAACGAAACAGCAATTTGCAAAATTTGCCCTAGTATGCACATGCAAACAAAAGATACAAACAATCCTTCAGGAATTCTTCAACAAACATTAGTCTTTTACGCAAAATAAAAGCTCAGGACGTACGTAGAATTTGTTTGGAACGCGGCGTTTCTTGACATCTGGAATAGCGACAGATTCAATTGTCGGCTTGCCAAAACTCGATCCTAGAATATTTGACATCGTAGCTCTCGTCTCTAACGATGACCTGCGTGCTCGAGACTGTAAAGTTCCTTAGAAATGACACATCCGATGACCTATAGCTTGGTAATTCACGGACTATAGCTGCTTGTGTGGTTCCGTTATAAGTAGATTCATAGGAGTGGGAGTACTGATTGCGCAATACCGTTTTCTCACGTGACATGCACACGGTCGGTACAGCCAGTTACCATAGCAACTACTCGGACCCTTCTGCTGGTGATGGCTCGTTTGTTGCAATCTCCTCCGAAGTTCCATCCTTACGAGTGGAAACAGTCTAATCAGGTTCAATACCTGACAGCGGATGCCGAAAGGTCTGCTGCAGAGCGTTTGAGAGACGAATGTGAGCGCGTTATACAAACAACTGAAGCTAAAACACGAAAAGCGCAGGAGGATGTTGCAAGAAATTTGTCCAAGAGAATTGGTGATGTGGAGTTCTGGAAGGAGGAAGTTAGAAGGAAAATTGAAGAAGCTACTAAAGAAATATCGAGTTTAAATTCTTCAAAGGAAGAATTAGAGTTCGCTCTGCAATCCACAATAGTCCCCATGGACGTAGCAAGAACTTGTATGAGCTATCGAGAAGGAAGGCGAGCTATTGATCTTGTTCACGACGATGTAGAAATACAGCTCATGAAAGTCAGTAGATCCCAGCATGAAACTATTTTATATATCCAGACCATAAGCAGCCAACCCACCCACCCACCCACGCACGCACGCACGCACACACACACACACACACACACACACACACACACACACACACACACACACACACACACACACACACACACACATACAAACACATACACACACACACACACACACACACACACACACACACACACACACTGTTGACAAACTACTGCATTCCAATATGTCATTGAAGTGTTTTCAACAGTACCCACCTCCGTATCACACCCAAATCTGTACACAGCACAGTGTCTATCATGTATTTGCAACATTCATAGGAAGTGGAAGTCATTGGTGGAGTACAAGGTCTACTCCAAAAGACTTTGGATGAAACAAATGAACAGATTCGTATCCTCAAGTCGTGCAAGTACAAGCTCGAGAAGGACATTGGTGATAAAATGCAAGCACTTGAGATAGACCAGAGGAGTGCTGGAATGGGCGAAGGGACAATGCTGTCTCCAACAGCAGTTGCTGTGGATCCAAAGTAGGTAACCTTCTCGCACTAGCGCATTCACGTAAGGTACACAAGAAGTAAGCATCCATGGGCAGTAGGGCTGTTTAGGGAGTACCTGGGTTAATACATACTCCTAGATAGTCAGTACTCCTTCTGTCCCTCCTATACATACATACGTACAGTACATAAATCTACCCTGATGGCAGATGATAAGAGGAATACTTATCCCTTGAAGGTATTTACTGAGCAAGTTCTATAGTCCTGCTTATATGTACGTACCAATGGGGCCTATTAACACTGGTGGAGGTCTTGCTGCAAGACCACTTTGCTGGGTACTGGGTGAGTGGGGATTAGTGCAAAAATAAATCTGAGGACAGAGTGGGGAAATATGCAGATGATAACAACCTCAGGTGAATGCTTGATTTCGTTGGGATGTTATTCAAGGAAAAGATACCCACAGATTCTGTAAAATTCCCTGCAATAAAGTGTACTTTTTTCTAAGAACTCTTCTACTACAGTACTGGACAAATACATCTCCATCAGTTTCAAATAGCTGGTGATGCTGAGATACATAGTGTCAACTGTAGACAAATGGGGGCAATGAAAAAGGCGAGACTATTGTTTGCAGTGAACAGGAAGCCGACTCTGAGAAATGCAAATAAAACAATCAAGAAAGTTTAATCAATGGCATTTCCATACAGGCTCTTCCTGAATTATCTCGCATCTTTCTTTTTTCATATTGGACTTTGTGTCCCATTGAGTATGTTAAATTATGGAGTACAGTAGTACTCCATATGTAGGATTGACACCGAAAAAACATGGCCGTCATACATTATATATATGTGTGTACCAGTGATATACGTACTTGTATGACACACTCAGGAGTGTTACACCAAGCCAGTGGGAAGGATTTTCCAATGACAACATTCTCAAGACAGAAAAAGAGAGAAATGCGTCTTCGACTCTTCGCGGCGTGAACAGAGGTGTCCTGAATCAGACACAGCAAGACGTCCTGAGACAGAGAGAAGTTGTCAACCAGGCCTTTGACCAGAGAATCAAGGAAACAGAGGAAACGAAGGAGAATCTTGAACGCCATCTTGCCAAGGTGGGATAAATAATGAAAGGAAGTGTGTTTCTTGGTACGTTCAACATCCTGTGGATTTGTCACAGGCTATTGAGGCCAACATATAACCTATGTATGTGTGTGCATGTGTGTGCATACATGTGTGCTTGTGTATGTTATTGTTATATGTATGTACAGTAGTCTCGCATAGCCAGACCCTCAACTTGGCTCCTTAGACGTGGACCGCGAGTATAAAAGCAGTGTGATGCATCCGGTTTTGTACTTTGACGACAAAAGGTTTGGGTCTGGCTACACGAGACTACATGTACAGTACATGTGTGTTACACAAAATCTATGACCACCTTCTGTTCTTTGGTTTCATCCATCCGCAGTGGTGTTCATTGCATACCACTGGGTGTAGGGTTATTATAGTCTGGCATTGCCGACCCAATCTCGCTCGGCCATTTTTGGGGGCTACCCCAAAATGGCTGAGCAAGATTGGGGGTCAACAACACCAGACTAGGGTTATTGTTGGTACATGTACATGCGTAGATATTCTTATCGGCAACATCCCATTGTAGACATGTATGCATGTGTATGTGTAGCATGTGCTAACGCACTGTATGTGTATACGTATGTATGTACATACGTACGTATGTATGTATGTATGTATGTACATATGTATGTATGTATTATGTACGTATGTATTTAGGTGAATGAAGACATCAGTGCCATGGAGGCCAATATCAGTGCCCTGGAAAAAGCTATTGCAGACAAGTATGGTCCCAACATGTTGGCTCAGACGAGACTTCTGCTCCGAGCAAACAGACCCAATGTTGAGCTAGTATATGACCCGCCACAGCAGAGGTTGATACAGGAAGTGGGAGAGATAGCAGGCAAGTGCGACGTACCCTAGCACACAGTTCATGCACGTACACCTACATACGTACATAAGTCCAGAAATTCCCCATTCCCATACCCCATACTCACAGAAACCGTAGAGTGTAAATCGGGTACATTTGAAAATTTTCAAAAAACAGAAGCCATAAAGTGAGAGACATGCACGCACACTCTCCTGTGTGTGGCAGTATCAGTACAAGTTCTAGTGCAGACGTTTGCCTCAATTTGGACATTTCCGTACCACATTCATTCATTAGATTTCATCCTAAACAAGTGAGCTGGTAATTTTATTGGCTCAAAAGTAGTTTGCTTGCTGTCACTCCATCCTGTGAGGCACACAGCGGTGTGCAAATCACAGAATCACACATCGATCGACAATGACTTGTGTAGTCTGGCATGCCAAACCATCCCTACCAACACACCTTAGTTGGGATGGTCCAATGTGCCAGACTATGATTTGTTGCCAGATATATACATGTATGGTTATATGTGGGTTTGATGGCGCGAGAGAAGCGAGAGAACCACAACCATTAGTTAATCGGACAATAACCAGCACGAGACAAGACAAGATAGGTGGACCAGGGACAACACGTGGATGATCACTGTGCGCATGCATGTAAGAGTACAATTAATTAAACACAGCGGTTAATACAAATCTAAAGGCCTAAAGATGTCCACCACACATGTACTTGGTCATGGTATTGCATGAGGTAGGGACAGAGCGATGAGTACTTACTAACCCAAGTACTTACTAACAGAGTTTGACTGTATACTGTATATGGAGGTGTCCTTATTTCAGTAAGTGTATGTGTAGATGTGTCAACGTGAGTGATTTCAAATGGGGCAGAGTAGTGGTGTTCTGTTAAAGAGATGTCCGCATTTGTGAGGTGTACTATACAATCGAGGTTCCACTTCAAGTTTACTTGCCATATCTTCATAGCACATTGACCTTGTGAAATGTAGCACTATCATCTGCTAATATCACAGAGACAATGTGTGCATCCCTTGTGAGAACCCTGAATACTTCGGGCACGCCTCATTGCCTCATTCAACATGCACAGGACCTGATGTGGTAGTTGTAATGATAACAAGCGTGATAAAACATATATGGCAAGTCATACCAACACACTCCAGTAACACCTTACACATGTGTACATTGCAAGGTGTACATGTATAATATATGTGATCCTGTAGTTTTTTTCAAATGAGGAGAGTAATGATATTCATGGCTTTCCTGATCCCTGTAGGTAGCATAAACCAGCTACAGCAGAAGCTGGAGGAATCTCAGTCTGCACTGAAAGGGCTGTTGAGGCGCCAGTTGTCCCTGGAGGAGGATATTGAAATCAAGACAGGGTCGCTCCACATTGACAGGGGCTTGTGCATGAAGCTGAGATCCCAGCACCTCAACTGACACTCACACACATACTCACTCACTCACTCACACACACACACACACACACACACACACACACACACACACACACACACACACACACACACCAAAGTTGACTGCATCATCCCACACATTTCGTCACACATCATTTCACATACAGGTAGTCACATATCATGTACACACAAACAGAATGAGTGTATTATGTACGTTTTGTGTATTATACACTATCTAATACCACAACTATAATATCATTTGAGTGTACAATAGCAAGGAGAAGGTGACTCATTTGTTATCAACACATTTTTAATCACGGTGTGGCATTGCTGACTCTTTTCCTCCATTTTTATTGCAAGATCCATTGAAATAAAATGGAGGAAAGGGTCTGTGATACCAGACTAACCCTTTAACACAACAAAGTGGTTGCAACACCATTCAGTCTTGGTGTGGGTGGCTGTGAGTCATTTCTTCCAATTCAATCCCATCTCCCCCTTCCCCACTGGACTGCGGAGATGTGTGAGGCTTGGAATCATCCCTCTTGAGATGAAACTTAAGGGGCTGTTCTCTCATCATAACCTGCAGAGCCCCATACATACAATACATGACCATTGATGTATTCTATAATAGTACTGTTCTAAGTACGTATATATAATATATGCACACTGTGTACTGTGTAAACATGGCTGTGTACTTGCCTGGCTTACTAGACTAGTCTACACATCACAAAAGAGTAACCCAGGGATTCCGGGTGCATGTGCATTAGGCATGCTTGGTCTAGCCAGTGGAACTACAGTTACCTGTACGCACAAGGTAAGAAAGGTGATCTATAGACATGGTGGGTGCTTGTGTGTGCATATCTGTATACTAGCACTCCCATCACAAAGCCTCTCACCTGAAGTGCCCTGAAACCAAACAGCACCTGCAGTAGCAATAGCGCCATCAGAGGCACTGTTGCCGCTATCTCAATGGGAAGGACGATGGTGTTGGAGTTGGCCAGCAGGTAGATTGACAGGACAAATTGAACAATGGTTAGAAACCATGAACCAGCAAGTTCCGGGATCTGCATGGAAAGGTATAAAATCAGATACTGAGTCCACATATGTACAGACGCTCTATACTGTGTGCTGAGGCTGCAATGCCATGCATGTGTAGCCGAGCCACGTGGTTCAACTCTAGTCTCGCGTGGCCAGCCCCTCTTTCCCGTTCTCTGCACTTCCAAGTGCAGAGAACGGGAAAGAGGGGCTGGCCATGCGAGACTAGTTCAACTCTATTATTACTAACTGCACATGCACGCTACAACAGGTCACAGTCAAGTACTGATAGGAACACAATGCCTAAGTGTAATTCACCTATAACAGTACATACTTGAATCAGTTAGTGCTGTCAAACTACAATACACATGCATTGCTGGCAATACACAGCAAGTACAATGACAGACCTAATGCTCTCTGGAAGGGAAATTGGGGTCACGCCTGTGAAGTTAACGTTAACAAACTCCATTCAGTGATCATTCAGAAAGTAAAATGTCACGTATGCGAAGTAGGAATTGGTAATATTGATTTCACAATCACTATTATTATTATTATATATTATTAGTATATAATAATAATAATAGTGATTGTGAAATCAATATTACCAATTCCTACTTCGCATACATGACATTTTACTTTCTGAATGATCACTGAATGGAGTTTGTTAACTATAAGCAAAGTGGGCTACACCCAACCAAATACTGAGCAGATATTTATAAGTGGAAAGAGGTAACGAAAGATTTATGGTACAAATTGACAATTATCACAATAATTGCAATATTATTAAAGTGTAAAAAATAGTCGACAATACAATCATCACTGGAAGAAATACTGCAGTTTCCACGGTTGCCTAAACTTGTCCAACCCCGCTACACACAAAAAAAGTGTCACAAAATGAGACAGTGTATTCGATCACCCCTCAATCACCTTCTCTCTCAGGTTTCCTTCGTAGCCAAGGTAGAGTCTGGTAGGTTCAAAGAGGAACATAATCACGCTCACTGCTGTGGTTATGGCCTTGTAGTGGACAGCCAGGTAGTCAAACTGCACAGATAAATACAGAATGATACAGCATCTTCTGAGGCAAATAATCATCTCTATCTATCTATCTATCTATCTACATATTATCTATCTATCTATCAGTCTATTCCTGTAATACAAGAAAGCCAACTAAAGCCACTCCTCAACTATCGCATGGATAATACATACGCACGTTTACGTATGTATGTAATTTTATCTATAGCTATTGGAAAATATGAATTCTGTGGTTTCCAGTACATTTGCAGAAAGCAAGTGCATGCCTTGGTGCATGCAGATGAAAGTGTGTGTAACATCTCAGCATACTAGCAGATTATGGACAGTCACTACGTGCTTCATTTGCACGAGTCATGATCACCTTCAGTACTAATCCTAGTATCACAGCCACGATCCACAGAGGAGTATAGTAGACGTTGAAGTAGAGCAAAATTTGCAGGGGTAGACTGCTTAGGACGCCAATGCCTGCAAAGAAGGTAAAACATGCAGATACAATACTTAGTTTATCTAAATTGTTACATTTCTAGCCTCATGGCTTACCAGGTACTAAGTTGTTGGTCAAAGTTGAACTCGAAAGGAACCCTCTCCTGTCAGCCATTTTAACGCTCTATGTTACATTTATATGTGATTAAACGACTGTTAAATTTGTACTCATTTAGCAGGCATGACTCGAACTGTGAAGACGAAGAAAGCGAACGCCACAGTAATACCTCGCGGTAGGCCCAAGTCCGGACGAATATGGAAAAACCCAAAGCACAAGTGAGTCAGCACAGCTGGAAATTTAGTCTGCTTTTTATAGCCAGCCTGGTGGATGAGCATATGATGCTGCTAACCTCTGCTGTTTGTGTGTGTGTGTGTGTGTGTGTGTGTGTGTGTGTGTGTGTGTGTGTGTGTGTGTGTGGTGTGATGTGACAAACCTCAGTTTACTACACACACCTCTGCCTCCTCAGAAGCAGCACTATCATTGATGTCAAACCTTGGAAGAAATCTTGGAAGCAGCATCAGAAAGAACGCTATGATAAGAAGAAGACAATGGAACTTGAGAAGGAAATGAAGGAAAAGGTTAAGGCAGAAAAAGAAGAGAAAAGAAAGAGAATTGAGGAGAACCATCGACGGAAAGAGGAAAATAGGAAGAAATCTGAAGTAGTACAAAAAGTGAGATTGTGTGTTGTCAAATGAAATGCACACACACACACACACACACACACACACACACACACACACACACACACACAAACACACATGCACACACACACACACACACACACACACACACACACACACACACACACACACACACACACACACACACACACACACACACACACACACACACTAACAGAGAATGCACTATTTCAGTCTATTCAATTTTATCTATCTATCTATGCAGATAACCAACACGGCCAAGTTGAGGAGATTAAGAAAAAAGAAAATGAAAGGAATTGAAATCAGATAATGTTTTTTAATACATTTGCATGGTTTTATTATTGGATGTTCTTTTGAATTTGTGTATCGATGTTATGGGATATAATACACTTTATTTCCTGAACAAATTTTATGTCCAAGATAATTATGGGTTGGTATTTTGCTTTCCTTACTTGCATTGAGTACAAGGCATATATACCAGTTGGAATGGGTCCAGAAATTTGATATATAGAATCAATAGCATGAGCAATTGTGATTCATGATAATTATAAAAGTACAGTGAAATCTCTTTAATTAGAACCTTGATTTTCTGGTAAAAAAGTTCTAATTATCCATAAGTTCTAATTAACCAGCCACATAAGTACTCACTACATTAGGAACCGTACATTCATCAATGTTTGAATTAAGCCAGATATTCTAATTATCATGGTTCTAATTATTGAGATTTTACTGTAATAGTAAAAAAAAACAATCGATGTATTATATATTGTTGAGCTGTTTTGATTATAGAAGCTTGAGGATTGAATGCATGTATGCAAAAAATATATATATGTATATATATTCAGTGAAAATACGGTCGGCTCAAATATATGGGCGACCATGTTTTTTCCATGTCATCCCTATATATATATGTACATTAAATTTGTTCATATATAATCCATGCACTGTATACTTAGCATCTATAGAGTGTCTATGGTTGGACTGGATCAACTGCACATGTGCATGCACCAATACATGTACAGCTCATGGGTGTGTGCATGCACCAATACATGTACAGCTCATGGGTGTGTGCATGCACCAATACAGCTCATGGGTGTGTGCATGCACCAATACATGTACAGCTCATGGGTGTGTGCATGCACCAATACAGCTCATGGGTGTGTGCATGCACCAATACATGTACAGCTCATGGGTGTGTGCATGCACCAATACATGTACAGCTCATGGGTGTGTGCATGCACCAATACAGCTCATGGGTGTGTGCATGCACCAATACATGTACAGCTCATGGGTGTGTGCATGCACCAATACAGCTCATGGGTGTGTGCATGCACCAATACATGTACAGCTCATGGGTGTGTGCATGCACCAATACATGTACAGCTCATGGGTGTGTGCATGCACCAATACAGCTCATGGGTGTGTGCATGCACCAATACATGTACAGCTCATGGGTGTGTGCATGCACCAATACAGCTCATGGGTGTGTGCATGCACCAATACATGTACAGCTCATGGGTGTGTGCATGCACCAATACATGTACAGCTCATGGGTGTGTGCATGCACCAATACAGCTCATGGGTGTGTGCATGCACCAATACATGTACAGCTCATGGGTGTGTGCATGCACCAATACAGCTCATGGGTGTGTGCATGCACCAATACATGTACAGCTCATGGGTGTGTGCATGCACCAATACAGCTCATGGGTGTGTGCATGCACCAATACAGCTCATAGGTGTGTGAAGGATTGCACAACCATATATACTGTCAACATGGTCTGGATTCTTGTAGACCACGAAGTCCTGCAGGTATAGTTTGGTACCATTCATGTATGCAAT
>CAUJGJ010000025.1:863900-866400 GCA_963170055.1 Halisarca cf. caerulea
AACCACAAATAATGAATAATGAAAATAGTCAGGCGCAAGCCAAATCACATGCGGGCGGAAACGATAAACTGGGAATTAACTTTGCCTGGCCTTATAAGTACTAACATACTAACTCAGTTTAGAGAGTTTCCAGATTATAGAGGGTTCAGTTTAGTGAGGGTTCACTCCCCCACCCCCCTCCTCCCCCACCTTCAGAGGTCTTATCAGAGATCTCTTCAAAAGACAGTGAAATCTCTGAATAAAGGACACTCTAGGACAGGCTCTTTTGTCCTTTGTAAGGAGGTTGTCCTCCTTGAGAGGTCTCCTTGAACTATAGGGAGGAAATATTTTGGGACCTCAAGCTGTGTCTTTTGCAGAGAGTGTCCCTATTTCAGAGCTCCACTGTCGGAGATCCTCTGTACTATAGGCACGTCCCTACAGGTGGTTGCTCGTGGGGTACTTCTGCTTACTTGTCGTCTTTCATTGCCTTGACAATCCCTGGAAGGTCGTTGGCTCGGCAGATGCGACTCTCTTCTTGTTCATCAGCATCTTCTTCTTGGCTGCTGGGGGAGGTGCTCCCCTTTGGGGTGGGAGGGGTCTCCTTGACTGTCACATCTGCAGCAATACCATACATAGATCAATATGCCATCAGTGATAGAACAGCTCAATACATCATCAGTGATAGGTCAGATCAATACACCATCAGTGATAGGTCAGATCAATACACCATCAGTGATAGGTCAGATCAATACACCATCAGTGATAGGTCAGATCAATACACCATCAGTGATAGGTCAGATCAATACACCATCAGTGATAGGTCAGATCAATACACCATCAGTGATAGGTCAGATCAATACACCATCAGTGATAGGTCAGATCAATACACCATCAGTGATAGGTCAGATCAATACACCATCAGTGATAGGTCAGATCAATACACCATCAGTGATAGGTCAGAACAGTACGTACATCACTAAATGTTGCCTTAAAGATCAATTGTTTCGAAAGACCACCTGTATATAAAGACCACCTGTATATAAAGACCACCTGTATATAAAGACCACCTTTATATAAAGACCACCTGTATATAAAGACCACCTGTATATAAAGACCACCTTTATATAAAGACCACCTGTATATAAAGACCACCTGTATATAAAGACCACCTTTACATAAAGACCACCTGTATATAAAGACCACCTGTATATAAAGACCACCTATATATAAGACCACCTGTATATAAAGACCACCGTAGATTGCTTCATCGACTACCTCAGTGATACTAAAGCACATTTTATACAAGGACCACCTGTCTACAGAGACCAGAATCACTTGGCCCTTGAATGGTTGTTACAGACAGGTTTTACTGTAGACAGCAATGAAGATGATTCTCACCAGATTTGGTCAGTGCGGATACAGTCTCTCCTTCTACAGTGGATCCAGTTGTTCCTTCATTGAGCGGGTAGTCTTCAACATGAACGCTGCCCTCCAGGTAGAAAGAGGCCTCGGATGAAGATCGATCACTCCTGCTCTGTGGACGTGAAGAATCCGGTGACAGAGAGGGGCGTGACAGAAGTTCAGGATTGGGCGTGACATCCCCCTTGGCAACAACACTGTCCAGAAGGTCGGAATTCTGTCGCCTCAAATTTGACGATAATGCTACATGCAAGCCAGAGGTCCTACCGGCTGAATCACCGAGGTGTACTGCTTTCAGCAAACCTTGTGACATAACATCTGTTGATGTTGATCTTCGAAGTACAGGAACAAGCTTATTCTCCTTGCCGGCAACACTGGAGGTGGACGTCCTCGCAGAGTCACCCACCGAAGAGTGACTACTTGTGGTGCTGGTCCTTGCAAAGGTGGGTGAGGGCGTTCGTGTGTGTGGGCCACGCCCACCCAGATCAGCTGACGATCGTACAGGGACATCCCAAGACGAGTACCTGTTGAATGTGAGGTGATGCCCCTCCTCTGCCAAGGATGCCAGAGAACCGTGTCTGCTTGTTTTTGACACTAGTCGCTGTTGACCCAAGTGAAGGGAGAAAGTGTGAGGTGTGAATTGCATAATACGTATATGTACATACATACATACATACAGCAGGACTTGCTTCATAAGTACACCTGGTTTAGTACACACTCCTGGATAGTAAGTACTCCTCATTCTGTCCCTGTGTATACCTCATGTACACAAACGAACCCTGATAGTAAGTACCTGGTTTAGTACATGCTCCTGGATAGTAAGTACTCCTCATTCTGTCCCTGTGTATACCTCATGTACACAAACGAACCCTGATAGTAAGTACCTGGTTTAGTACATGCTCCTGGATAGTAAGTACTCCTCATTCTGTCCCTGTGTATACCTCATGTACATAAACCAACCCTGATAGTAAGTACCCTTTTGATAGCGAGTACTGATTTTGTGTCCCCTTTGAGGTACATACACTAAGCAAGTTTTGCTGTACATACGTATGTATGTAGGTACAGACATGTGTCTAGCGGCTACACTGTAATGCAGGGCTAG
>CAUJGJ010000025.1:876400-878900 GCA_963170055.1 Halisarca cf. caerulea
GAAGAAAAAAAAGGAAAAAGAGCGCCCGATGTGGGGCTCGAACCCACGACCCTGGGATTAAGAGTCCCATGCTCTACCGACTGAGCTAACCGGGCATTGGATAAATGATAGGGAGAAGAGAACTTATTTGAAGAACTAACTCTTGTTCCAGGAAGAATTAACCCTGCGCTGACCGATACTCCTTTCGACCACAGAGAAAGAACTTGCGCTCTAGACAATAAGATTTAGCACCATATGTATTCTGAGTGCACATATAAGTTTAGAAGAGCATCGTTTGTACTTACCTTATATCACAGAAAAACAATTTCTCAGTGACATATACACAAGATTCCATCTAAAAACAGACACACAAAATGGGGCAGATAAGACATACAGAACGCATGGCAGAATGTACTGCTTGGGCATCACATACAATCAAATGATACCCATTCTTCTCTTCAGTGACACAACATTAACATAACACAAAATAAATTTTTACTGTGCTTAAATTTTACATGGTTATAATATGCACAGTTTCACAAATTGGAAGCCATCCGTGAAAATTTGCATTTACAAAAGGCTAGATCAGGCTCTTGTGCAATAGCAAAACATGGCCGTCTTCAAACATAAAACCATAATCACTAAAATCCAAGATCCCTGAAGGTTTCAACTCGCAAAAATTAAAGTGTATAAGGTATCATGTGGGCATGATCCATAACTTGTGAACCACTGTGACACTAGTGAGGGCAGAATAAAGTGGTACCTGAGCAAGCGACAGTCTGTGCACGAGACAATAACCCACGCATACACATCTCAAAGGAAGCAGTAGTACCCTCACCAATGTGTTGGTAAACCTCCACATGTCACTCCGACTGAGTGAGCAATCCTTAAATTTCATCTCCAAAAGATCCACTTTAATATCCTAGCGAAAAAGAAGGGACATACCCTCACCACAGCAACAAACACACTGCCAGTTGGACAGCAGCTGACAGACCTCTTTCTTCACTTTTTTCACTGTGACTGTCTTCATGGCAACAAGACCAAAGGTCTGGGCTACATCAGCAGCTATGCTCAAGGGTGCACCTTTCTGTTGCAGCTCCAGGGACAACTCCTTCACCTTCAGAAAAAGCTTCCTATAGCAGTGTTAGACATAAGGAGCAAGTGTCGGATGGACAAATGTCCCAGCATCATTATTTTGGGTCAGACAATTTCAGATTTGCTCAGACATATTTTTGGAGAAGCACACATGTGCCACAGTAGATGTGTATCAACAAATAATGAAAGCATAAGTAGACATTCTCAGTACAAATGACTTGGTATCATCACTGTGTGTGTGCGTGCGTGTGTGTGTGTGTGTGTGTGTGTGTGTGTGTGTGTGTGTGTGTGTGGTGTGTGTGTGTGTGTGTGTGTGTGTGTGTGTATGTGTGTGTGTTGTGTGTGTGTGTGTGTGTGTGTGTGTGTGTGTGTGTGTGTGTGTGTGTGTGTGTGTGTGTGTGTGTGTGTGTGTGTGTGTGTGTGTAAAATAAGCATGAAGTAGTGCTCAGCCAAACGTCTGACCCAAACTTTTTTGGGTCAGACAAAATGTCAAAATGGTCAGACAATGTCTGAATGTTGACCACTATTTCTAACACTACTATAGTGAAATTGGGAAATACCATAGATGCTGATTTTTTGCTAGGATGATATTGTTGCTAATTAGCAGGTTAGGCTGTGATCGCAAAAATTTGGAGTCATGTACTGCCATTGTCTGTGTAGGTGTTGTATGTGTACAGTGTCAACCACAAAAATTAGATTGCAAATGTTCTTCAGTATGCAATGTTAGCAGAATTTTAAGCCCGTAAAATAATCCATATCTATGGTATATCATAAATCGTTTGTACATCGGGGGCAATAGGCAATGGGGAAGTAGTTAGTCAAAGTACCATAGATACTCCATACCACACAACTCATGGATTGTCTAGGGCAGTCTAGAGGAACCTCTGTACTCCGACATCTCTATAATCCGACATTTCCTGTAATCCGACCATCTTATAAGGTACCGTCACTATACTAAAGTATGCTAATAGCCACTCTTTAGTTCGACAATCTCCCAATCTGATGCATTTTCAAGTCCCATTGAGTGTCAGATTAGACAGGTTTCCCTGCACATGCAAAGCTATACGATAAGAGTGAAGTGGGACAATTCGGGACAGGGGGTCCAAAGCAGCGTCAACCACATGAGCTACACACATTATTTTTGTCATTGTTATCTCAGTGAGTTGGGACTTCAGCAGTAGCAAGTGTGGCAATACAGCTTGACCACAGCAAAGGTTACAGGCCCTGTTCTGAATTACCCCAGTGTTCCAAATACCCAGCTCTACTCTAGATCTGCTATACAAACACAAGCACCAGTTCCATACTCTCCTATATAGTGTAAGTGAGCTCACATGGTCTGTTCCTCGGTTGCCTTTATCTCGACAACGTCACCATCTACCAGCTTTCCTTCTTTAGAAAAGGCCTCCAGACATATAATCATATCTTC
>CAUJGJ010000025.1:883900-901400 GCA_963170055.1 Halisarca cf. caerulea
AGGAGTGAGAGTGTTGTTAACGGCAACAGTGATCCTCATTTCAGATTGGAAAGATACTTCGAATTCAAATGGCAAGTGTCCTCCATTGTGCGAACCAAGCTCCTCTCCATTCAACCACTACAACAGTACAAAATGTAGTGAAATCTCTGAACTGGACACTCACATGCACATACACACACACACACACACACACGCACATGTACATGTACATACACACACACACACACACACACACACACACACACACACACACACACACACACACACACACACACACACACAAGCACACACACACCAGCTCACCACTGTAGTGTAGTAATGGGCACTCTCGAATCGAAGCACGTAGCGTGTGGTCGACCCACTGGCGGCAAATGGAGGAAGGTTCACTGTCCGGTCGTACCACACCCAACCGACGTAGTCTCGAAGAGAGGCGTCTTGTGTTAGGTCGTTGAAGCTCGAAGGAACTGCCATGGGGATAACAGGGCCCGTCTAGAAAATTTAAGATGGATGAGCAATGTAGTTGGGAGGAAAGTGGATCCATAGATATTATAAAACGTTTTATATTATCTATGGTGGATCCAATTCTGATGGGAGAATGGCTCACTTCTTCCAATGGTTTGGAGAACCATTTCTCACAAAACCCTTGATTTCTTCCATCAGAGAAGTCGGCCCTAAAGTTCCACAGTCCATTTAACTCCTTCACCAGTCTGTAACTGTTGTCTTGAGGATAAAGGATGCAGCTGACTCCAGAAATCAGCCACGTGCACGCGCACAGAACAAGAAGAGTTGTTCGTGCCATTCAACCGGCAAACAAGCATCAAACCCGAACCAACGCGTGTTTGTAACAGCTCCTTGCAGGTCACGCTACCAGCTCCCCACTGGCCACTGGAGTGCTCTCCTCCAATGAATATGATTTGCAGCCATCCATGCATGCGAGGTGAACATGCAATTCTATAATCCACCGGTCACCGCAAGAGGTAGACAGTCCTCTAAGCCTAAGGAGAAAGTACCAATTTCGAGGATCACACACACACATACACACACACACCATAGATACTCTAACCTACGCAACCGGTTAGAGTAGCTAAGCATACACATGGCAGTGGTACATGATTTGCTTGAGCTAGCTGAATGCGTTTCTGTTCAGAGATGCAGCTTTGCACAAGGACACCTGCTTCAAGTGCTGCACACACACAACAGTTGGTATCCTGGCGCATCTGGTCAAATGAGTTCGGTGAAACCTCTCTAATCCGACCACGTTGGGACCAAGTACTTTGGCTGGAACAGACAGGTCCATTCCAAAATGTGGATCACCTTTGGGACTAAACAGGATTGATGGTAGTTTAGACAGTGTGGCTGGTTCACAGAGGCTCAGATTACTTCTTTCACTGCATGTAAACCTGAAACCATGCTTTATATTGACGTCCATTCATATACACACACAAGTTCTCACAGATATATATGCGTATATACACAAGTAATATTTTTACACAACTTTCAGCACATGTAATATACATATCACTAGCTTATAAAACTCCACCTGGTGGTGATAACATCCCATGCACAAGTAAAATTTTACATGCAGCCTCAAATAACAGCCTAAGTAACTCCATTCGTATGATCCTGTTTGCGTAACACAACAAGAATCCAGCAAAATAAATAGAGATCATTAACCTTATGTACACACTGCCCTAAAACAGACCACACAGCACAAATACGTATGTCGATTTGTATTGAGTTGAATGCACGGAGAGAGAGAAAGATGAAAGTGTCTAATGCTGTCAGTTCTGTCATACAAAATCTTGGCTCTTGCGCACACAACGCATGACTTTCTTCTTGAAGTCACCATTGTAGTCTTCCCTCCAATCCTTCTACAGTCGAATGAGAAACAAAAAACAGCAATAACACTTTGGCACACTTGAATCCAAGGTACACACACCGAAGTATCGTATTCCGTACAGTGGAGGCTTGATAATCTGACAGTCTAGCACGTTTCATACCACGACGATTAGACATATCATACAGAGTGAACCTTGATAATCTGACAGTCTGATAGTGAAAACCTGGACAGTCTAATAGTCAGCTCAGGGTTCTCAGGGTTGCTTCACAACAGAAGACATTGCTTTGTACCCAAACATTGAGGGACAGGGAAATCTGCCAGCCAACAGCAGCTTACAGATTATCCTGTAGCACTGCTACAGCCTACGATCGTATTGGTTTCCCTGTATCCACTATGACTGTGAGAAAACATCGGACAACAAGGTTTCGGGTTACTGAGATTCTATTGCTTGCACTTCACTGTTCTACTGTAGAGTAAGACTTGGTTAGTACGTACATCGAAGGGCAGACAAAATCAATACTTCTTACCAGAGGTACTTACTGTCAGGACAGATTTATGTACTGTGTGTATGCCATTAGGAGAGGACAGAACGAGGAGTACTTACTGTCCAGGAGTATGTACTAACCCAGGTACTTAGTGAGCAAGTTCCTCTGTACGTATTACTGAGATTCCACTGTGCATACAAACACCAAACGGAGGTGAACAAGTACTGTAGGTGTAAGGTGCATAAAACTATTCAAAAATGGTAAAAAGATGTAGGGTCGACACAGGACCATGACAGAAAAGGCTTTATCAAAAACACATCCTCCAAAAACACTTGGAACAAGGGTAAGTTGTAACATGGACACTGGGCTAGGCAGGGAAAGGGCAAGACAGGCGTGAAGCTAGACGAGCAAAGGGTTATACATACATGAGACTAGACCAGTATACATACGTGGGCTGGACAGGGTTTAGCTGAACTGAGTGGGCACTGTGCAAATTTGTGCATCCTGCAGCACATATGTACGTATTTGTGGGATGTAGGAATTTGCACAGTGTGCACTCAGTCCAACTAAACTCCGTCTAGCCTAATACCTGTTCAGTCTCATGTACGTACGTATGCTAAGTATGTTTCTATTGCATTGTATATAGTACTGAGATTCCACTGTGCATACAACACCAAACAGAGGTGAACATGTACTGAAGGTGTATGATATGAAGCTGGCTACATTCAACCTAGTCCGAGTGGGAAGAACCTTCATGCAGGGTACGGAATGAATCAAACAGGATTTACACTTGAAAACTTCAGGAAAAGTTGAAAATTTGAGGAAATGTAAACATCTAAACAGGACAAGCATTGTTTTGACTTTAAGGAGATGACCATTTTCACTTGTATTTCCCACAAATAAGGAAGATTGAAGAAGAGAATGTTATCCCATACTAAGAAGCTTACTGCTTGCTCTGCACCTCGACATTAAGGATTGCACACGCACACACATGCACATGCACACACACACACACACACACACACACACACACACACACACACACACACTCACACACACACACTCACACACACACACTCACACACACACACACACAAACAAACAAACACACACACACACACACACACACATATATACAGTACAAAAGAAGTGAGCTAAAAAATGGTACCAAACACACACAGACAGAGGTACAGAAGGACCCAAACACAACATTATGGGAAAAGAATGCACAAATTCACAAACAGTCATGCTGGGGATATGCATGCCTGAGGACAAAAGACACTCTAACAACTATGGCACCACTGTACAATACTGGGTGCTCTTCCACACTGTGTGGTAACGTACAGCTGCATCTACATTCGCAGGGCTTTCATCGTTTGGATCTGATAACATTGATATGACACTGACAAGAATTGTTTCTACAGTGTGAACCGGTAGCCATCTTTCTTCGGCCTTCTCGTATCCCCACTTGTCCTCCCCTGGCTCGTGGAGGATGGAGATACAGACATTGCCATCCTTGTCAACTGAAGAGCAAAGAAGAAACACAACATTACACATTTACAGCATTCTCTACCCCAAATACATACTCCTTTATACACTTTGCAACGAACAACCTTAAAATAAGAAAATATTGTATATAAAGGTAAAGAATGTTTGATTAAGGATATGTAAGCAAGTACACACTTGCACATGTACCACACACACACACACACACACACACACACACACACACACACACACACACACACACACACACATGCACACACACACACACACACACACACACACACACACACACACACACACACACACACATGCACACACACACACACACACACACACACACACACACACACACACATGCACACACACACACACACACACACACACACACACACACACACACACACACACACACACACACACACACAATGTACACACAGAAGCCTTTCTCACAAGCAGCCAAATCTACGATACCAAAGAATTACAAACATGTAGACACAAAAGTATTATCATAGGAAACAGAATCAGTGTCTAGTCAGAAAGACACAGACAAAAACACTACAACACCAAAAGCACATACGTATGTACATAAGTGTATAAGATCATAAAGGTATCTACACACATTCAGACAAACCACCTCACACGCCCCCTCACCATTCGGATGCCACATTTCACTGACAAACTTCATCTTCGGTGGTCTCTGAGGATACTCTTTTGGGAATATCAGGTGAGCCTTGAAGAAGCCGCCCTCGCTGACAACAGATCAGTCAAGGATTAACACATATGTATGTACAGTACATGTACACAAAGGTATCTTTGAGCACAGCAGTGCCCCTGTTGACAGACCACCACCCCGGCCTCATACACACACTCATACCATTACAAGATCAGTTTGGCTGGTCACAAATGTATATACTAAAAAGGGAACCTCTGTAATCCAACCTTTTGATAATCCAACATTCTCCCTAATCTGGACTATATCCTGAGGAGCAACCACCATAGAATGCATACCACACTAAGAACCACTTGATAATCCGACATCTGTAGGCTGACACATTGCTTGGTGCTTACTGTACTAGCCACGTATGTACTAAGTACATTCTCATCAAAGACACCCTCCCCCCCCCCTTGACAGACCACCTTTGGTAGGTCCCCAAGGGCGGTGTCTCAGAGGAGGTGGCACTACTGTGTATCAAGCCTCACACTGAAGCCCACTACACTCACTACAGTAGAGGCTACAATGGCCGCCCAAAACACAACACAGTCTGACTGAATAGAGGTCTCAGGCAGCTCACATACTAGTTAGGTGACCACACAATGAGCATGGGCAGCGCTTGTAACCAATATACAGTGTGCCCCTCTGAATGCATCTCTCCTGACCAGGAAAAGTACTCCTATGTCCAGACTATATCCTTAACTACAATGATACAGTGAACCTCGGTAATCCGACCCCTCGATAATCCAACATTCTCTTTAATCTGACCATATCCTTACAGTAGGTGCGGGCACTCGATAATCCGACACCCTCTGCAATCAGACATCCTGTATAATAGTCCACAATGTTGGATTATAGGGGCACTACTGTACTCTCATAGTACACACAGTGGTTTGGAGCTACGCACAGTACATTCCTCGGGTAAGACTGCTTCTTCAAGTGCTCTGATAAAGAAGCTCAGGCAGGAATAGGCAGCGAGGGATCCAATCTATGTAGCTATGGCAGCAATAGCCCAAAATAATTAACACCACTCCTAAATGTAATATACTCACTGTTATTGTAATAATAATATATTGCTCCTGCTGAAGGAATCATATTCGCTACTGAAGGAGTCATGTGTGCTACTCAAGGAGTCATGTGTACTACTCAAGCAATCATGTACTACTCAAGGACTCATGTGTGCTACTCAAGGAACCATATGTGCTACTCAAGGAGTCATGTACTACTCAAGGAGTCCTACTCAAGGAGTCACGTGTGCTACTCAAGGAGTCAAATGCGCTGCTCAAGGAGTTGTGTGTGCTACTCAAAGAGTCATATGTGCTACTCAAGGAGTCATGTGCGCTATTCAAGGAGTCATGTACTACTCAAGGAGTCATGTACTACTCAAAGAGTCATGTGTGCTACTCAAGGAGTCGTGTGCACTACTCAAGGAGTTGTGTGTGCTATTCAAGGAGTCGTGTGTGCTACTCAAGGAGTCATACATATTTCACTGCTAGTAAGACATACCAGTCATGTTACCAGTGTGACAAGAACATGGTACATGCGTATTTGCCCTACAACAAGACATACAAACAGGTTGTAGCACATTTGAGCAGCGAACCTGAAAACTTGTGAAAACACATGAAATACATCTTTGAACATGGGAAAGATCACAGTTGACTACAACAGAACTTCAATACAAGATTCTCTGTGAATACACACATACCACGTACGGATACAGTAGAACCTAACCTCTATATTCAGACACTCTGTGGGCAAAAAGTAAGACATCAGACTACAGAGGTTGTCGGATCATCAAGTTGCTCTTAGTACACTTTAATAAAGTGATTGCCTCAGGGTACGGTTGATTAAAGAGAATCCTGGATCACTGAGGAGTCAGATTACTGAGGCTCAACAGAGTAGAGAATGTATGACGAACAGGAAATAGACTATGAATCCTCGCTAACCTGCCACATTTGAGACATGTAGTTTGTAGTGGATAAGCAAGAAAGCGGACTAGAGGGGTTAGTATTGCATTGTACTTACAAAAACATTCCACAAAAACCTGAGAAGAACAGCAGGTTTGGCAGACTATTAAGGTTTCGCAGTAACCCATGACAGAGGTAACCAAACAGCACCAGTGGGATACATTGCAGTGAGTTCATAGTGCCAGCAGAGCACATGCACAGATCGGAGAAAGCATCACATTATGGCAGTGCTCTGCTGCTGAAATATGATGTATTGAATTAAAACCTTCGGAAAACTATGGTCTCATCTTGAAATTTCTCTACTATCTAATAAATAACAGCCGAAAGCTGTGTAAAGTTTGTGCCTTCAAACAGCTGTCTGGCTAACAGATGCCCTGGTTTGGAGTAGATTAGAACAATTTTTCTTTAACTTCATTCGTCCAGAGGAAGCTAACACAGGACCTGTATTCCCAGCCCTACGTGCTATACAGCATCTACTGTACCATAGGTAGATACTCCAACTATGACTGCACTGGCACAAATACACATCAGTGGAGAAAAGTTCTGACAATACACAAACACAAAGGTATATCTACTGGTGACATTGTACGTGGAATGTAAGGATACAAGAATGTGTCTGGGGGTCCAATGATCATAACTTCCCACTTGTAAATGTCATTATCGTCCACAAGTCCCGCTGAAAAGCCATCTACTGGGTTCTTTTGGAGCTCTATTGGTAGAGAATTAAGAATTTAGGGTCTTACAATCATTACGTGTACACATATTGGAAAACGTTTACCTGCTAACTGTTTCTTCAGTAAAAGAGTCCCTTGGTCTGGTGCTAGCCCAGTCATGGTTGTTTTAACTTTAAACAGAACCTTATAAAGTCCTACATTCAACACAATACACTCACAAAAGACTGAAATTAAACTACTACCGAACATTACACTTACCGTTCCTATCTCCTCCAGCAGGTAATAGTTTCTCCTTGTGGGTAAAGACACAAAGACGAAAAATTTCGTAACCACGGTCACGAAAGGGGTGTGTTTGCGTTTCGTGCGTTCGCGGGTACGACGCGCGTACTAAGCAGCTAGACAAATATGGCGCATGTGTTCGACTTTTCTGGCAAACGAGCGCTCGTTACGGGTGCAGGCAAAGGTATCGGTAGAACAACTGTTAAAGCTCTAGTTGAATGTGGTGCTGAAGTAGTGGCATTAAGTAGGACCCAAAGTGACCTCGATTCGTTAGAGAAGGAAGTAAGCGGCATCCAAACTTTGTGCGTAGATTTGCAAGATCTAGACAGTACCTTAAAAGCAGTTAAATCGCTTGGACCTATACATCTACTCGTTAACAATGCAGCTGTAGCTATGCTTCAGCCCTTCTTGGAGGTCACCGAGGAAGCGTATGACATTTCAATGACCATCAATGTCAAAGCAGTTCTCTTTCTCTCCCAAGCTATAGCAAAAGGTATGGTGGAAAGGGGAGAGGGTGGATCCATTGTTAACGTGTCAAGTCAAGCATCGCTTTGTGCACTGCGAGACCACACTGTGTATTGTGCATCAAAGAGTGCAGTGGACATGCTGACTGCAGTGATGGGAATGGAGCTGGGGAAGCATGGAATTCGTGTCAACACTGTTAACCCGACAGTTGTGCTCACAGCAATGGGGAAAATAGGATGGTCTGATCCAAAGAAGGCAGGTCCAATGCTGGAGGCAATTCCAATGAAGAAGTTTGCCGAAGTTGAAGATGTTGTCAATGCTATACTCTTTCTCCTAAGTGACAAAAGTGCAATGATAAATTGTACAAAGCTTCCAGTTGATGGAGGATTCCATGCCTGCTAGAAAAATATGTTTGTAACAGTTACTAATTACTTGAATTTACTAAAACTGATTCGTTTTGGATGGTTTTTTTGTAACTTCAGAGTTCTTTCTGCAAAGAATGTGTGTGTTTTATGGTAAGTACATGCATTGAAAAAAAATGAAAGAATGTATGTGTGTGTGTTATGGAATGATTATACTGGTGTACGTAGGTATATGCATGGAATAGATTTTGTACACATGGGGTGTTCAGTTTACATGACTATAATTATAATAACTGATAGCGAAACTGCCAGTTTACTGGACAATTAAGTCATGTAAATTTGGCAGAGTAGTGTGTTGCTTATGCACGCATAAATGTATACTCAAGTATGAAAATAACCTATGGATGAAAATATGGTTGGATGTGGCTCAGGAAATTTAAACAAATCTAGCCACTGGTTCATTGAATAAAACCAGCACGAGACAAGATGGGACACATGAGGTTGATTGAATTGCACATCTCTATGAATAATTGTGTAGTGATGTAAATGCAAAACACAAAAGTCATAAAATACTACTCACTACAGAGGTTTCTTTACCCAGCTGATTGTCAAAATCCCTGGCTGTACACAATTGAGACCATGGCTACAAAGGGAAGATTTGTTCCCAAATATCCCTCTATATTTGTACTATAGATGTGTCCCAAACTACACCGTCCTATGGTTGTACTATTGTATGCAAATTGTAGTCATAGCGTAACTCCGCTGCTCAAAGCCCCTAAAATGTCGACACCCTTCAACTAGGTACACATGCCACTGTCATCAAATTAATCACATAGAAAATTATTCTCGGTAGTAAAGCTCACGTGACTGCGGTTCGAGAAATGGCGTCCTCGTACAATAAACCTTTCGACTTTTCAGGAAAGCGCGCTCTTGTTACTGGTGCCGGTAAGGGTATTGGTAGAGCCACTGTGAGAGGTCTAATCGACTGTGGAGCGGAAGTAGTAGCACTGAGTAGAACGGAGGCAGATTTAGTATCATTGAAGGAAGAAATTCCAGGAGTGCAGACTGTTTGTGTGGATTTGAGCGACATAGTGGCGTCTGTGGACGCGGTGAAATCCTTGGGACCTATTCACTTGTTGGTAAACAATGCCGGAGTAGGCAAGCTAGAACCCTTTCTGGAAGTTACCACGGATGCTTTTGATAGAATCTTTACTGTCAATGTAAAATCAGTCCTTTTTTTATCTCAAGTGATAGCCAAAGGGATGATGGAGAGAGGTGAGGGCGGGTCCATCGTAAACGTCTCAAGTCAGGCATCTCAGGCTGCTCTCCTGGAGCATTCAGTGTATTGTGCATCAAAAGGAGCTCTTGACATGCTAACGTCTGTGATGGGTATGGAACTTGGGCCACACGGAATTCGTGTAAATGCAGTAAATCCAACAGTCGTGCTCACCAGAATGGGTAAGCAGGCATGGAGCAATCCTGTGAAAGCGGAGGGAATGCTGAGCAAGATTCCCATGCGGAAGTTTGCAGAAGAAGAAGATATTGTTAATGCAATTCTCTTCCTCTTGAGTGATAAGAGTGCAATGATAAATTGCACAAAGTTACCGATAGATGGAGGTTTCCTTGCTTGTTGACTGAGTGTCTTGTTAGTATATATGTAGCAAGTGTGATGTTGACAGATGAAATAATTGTGCAAAGTAAGTCCGGAACCATTGCAGTGGAACCTCCGATAGAAGTCTCCCCCCAAATTAAGATATAGCTATAAACAAAGGACATGACTTACAGTTCCAATACATTTCCTACAGTACATTTTAAACCCCCCAAAGAGGAAAACCTCTCTACAAAGGCATGTTGTCCCCTCAAAAACTGTCCCTTATTTGGAGGTTTGACTTACTGTATTCTAACTAGGTGAGTTCTATCTATCTACATGTAATAAGATTGCTAGATCAAAGCATTTATCTAGTCTACTTTGATGTATCAGATTATACCAGATGTAAACAAATAATGATAAGACTATTACTTTGGTTTTATACTAGTTGTGAACAGAGTTCAGAACCTCGCGGGATTGTGTTGCTGAAATATGTCACATGATAATATTGTCAATGACTGATGTGCTGTGCTACAGCATGTATCAGTGTCACCCTTCAGTGTGTATCAGTGTCTGAGTATTATGCATTGGGCTAACCCAACACACTGCACTGATGGGTACATGGTCACTTGGTGGCACAGTGGGTGGTTACCCTTGTTGACCACCTTGCCGCTCGGTAACTAGTTACAACTTCTGTGGCCCCTGGCTTGGGATATCAGGATCTATGGTTCAGGCATACCACCATGGATATCCTATACACTTTGGCTCCGACCCCCCGAAGGTCAGCTCACGTGACTGCTGTCCGAGAAATGGCGTCCTCGTACAATAAACCTTTCGACTTTTCAGGAAAGCGCGCTCTTGTTACCGGTGCCGGTAAGGGTATTGGTAGGGCCACTGTGAGAGGTCTAGTCGACTGTGGAGCGGAAGTAGTAGCACTGAGTCGAACGGAGGCAGATTTAGTATCATTAAAGGAAGAAATTCCAGGAGTGCAGACTGTTTGCGTGGATTTGAGCGACACTACAGCATCTGTGGACGCGGTGAAATCCTTGGGACCTATTCACTTGTTGGTAAACAATGCCGGAGTAGGCAAGCTAGAACCCTTTCTGGAAGCTACAACGGATGCTTTCGATAGTATGTTTAATGTCAATGCAAAATCAGTCCTTTTTCTATCTCAAGTGATAGCCAAGGGAATGGTGGAGAGAGGTGAAGGAGGTTCTATTGTTAATGTCTCCAGTCAGTCATCCCTGGTTGCTTTCTTGGAGCATTCAGTGTATAGTGCGTCTAAAGCAGCTCTTGACATGCTAACGTCTGTGATGGGTATGGAACTCGGGCCACACGGAATTCGTGTAAATGCAGTAAACCCAACAGTTGTGCTTACCGAGATGGGTAAGCGGGCATGGGGAGACCCCATAAAGGCAGAGAACATGCTGAATAAAATTCCTATGCACAGGTTTGCAGAGGTGGATGACATAGTCAGTGCCATTCTCTTCCTCTTGAGCGATAAGAGTGCAATGATAAACTGCACCAAGTTACCGATAGATGGAGGCTATCTAGCTTGCTAACTGTTTGTGTAAATTGAAATAAAAAATTTTTAATCAAAAATTTCAAATAATAATTTATTGGCTTGGTAAGTTTGACCCACCACCTTTATCCTCCATGGTGATAAGGGGAGAGAAAAAACATGCCAATTGCATATAACTTTGATGGATCTTTGTATATCTCATAGTCTAATGTTCATGAACACTACATAAGTCACCCACTAAGCAACTGAGTACACACGATGAAAAACTCGCTTGTAGCACAACACAACGCTTTCTCTGTGGTTTGTTGCAGTATATAGCATCTACGCGTGCAGTGTGCATGTGGAACCATAGCGGGTACACCTATGGTGGGACCGAGGGTGGGACTCAGTAGTCACGTGAACATGAACTCACGTGATCTTTCCTCGAGAAATGGCGTCCTCGTACAATATGCCTTTCGACTTTTCAGGAAAGCGCGCTCTTGTTACTGGCGCCGGTAAAGGTATTGGTAGGGCCACTGTGAGAATTCTAGTCGAATGTGGAGCGGAAGTAGTAGCACTGAGTAGAACGGAGGCAGATTTAGTGTCATTGAAGGAAGAAATTCCAGGAGTGCAGACTGTTTGCGTGGATTTGAGCGACACTACAGCATCTGTGGACGCGGTGAAATCCTTGGGACCTATTCACTTGTTGGTAAACAATGCTGGAATAACCAAGCTGGAACCATTCTTGGAAGTTACCACAGAGGCTTTCGATAGCATCTTTAGCGTCAATGTAAAGTCAGTCCTTTTTCTGTCTCAAGTGATAGCCAAAGGGATGATGGAGAGAGGTGAGGGCGGGTCCATCGTAAACGTCTCAAGTCAGGCATCTCAGGCTGCTCTCCTGGAGCATTCAGTGTATTGTGCATCAAAAGGAGCTCTTGACATGCTAACGTCTGTGATGGGTATGGAACTTGGGCCACACGGAATTCGTGTAAATGCAGTAAATCCAACAGTCGTGCTTACCAAGATGGGTAAACAGGCATGGAGTGATCCTGTGAAAGCGGAGGGAATGCTGAGTAAGATTCCCATGCGGAAGTTTGCAGAAGAAGAATATATTGTTAATGCAATTCTCTTCCTCTTGAGCGATAAGAGTGCAATGATAAACTGCACCAAGTTACCGATAGATGGAGGTTTCCTTGCTTGTTGACTAAACCCTTGTCTGTGTGAATGTCTGTACTACTGTTGATTCATACTCTCTTGTAGCCTAAACTGTGTTACTTTGCCTCCTTTTTCCTTGACTGTGATATTGGCAGTTGGCAAAAAAAAGAGGCCAATGGTGGTCCGAGCCATGCAAGACTAGTTGATTGATAGGGTATTTTTGGATCAATCCTATTGGCCAAATTGATTATACATTAATTTTGTAACTTCCTTGACTTTGTCATTCATTATTGTTTACTTTGTACCAATTCCTTGGATAATATTATTCTGTTCT
Organism: Halisarca cf. caerulea; assembly: GCA_963170055.1. NCBI lineage: Eukaryota > Metazoa > Porifera > Demospongiae > Chondrillida > Halisarcidae > Halisarca > Halisarca cf. caerulea. The sequence continues at coordinate 896,769 of CAUJGJ010000025.1, forward strand.
AATATCAGATCGATGTGCTTATACTACCTGGTGACATACTTGCATACCGGTAAGTGTGACAATTAATGTAGGCATTGCACCAGTGCAGCCTTGTGCTGATAAGTCAATGTACTGCACAATTAATACACATAAAATTTGCAAGTAATCATATCTTACAATATACTGTACATTACTTGCAGCACAACACTCGAAAATAGGTTACATGTACTGTACATGAGGTGCACACACACACACACACACACACTATGGTGTATGGGAGTACATGTACATGTGTATATATTTACCTGGTAGTGTAAACTAAACCTGTAAATTAAATTATTACTTTCCATGCAGAGAACATAATACTAATATTGTTCTGTAGATTTTCATAATTAAATAAAATTAAATCAATACACTGGACTCAATTTTCAACTCCAGCAATTAATTTTAACTAAACAATCAAATATTTAGTGATATTTCTTATGGATGCCCTTTTAATCATAGACCCTACAACTATTGTGGGGTCTATGGTTGGATTTAAGGTTGCATGCTACATCGTTTTAAAAGAGTGTGCAATATATGTACAGTGGACCCCTCTATTCCGGACACCTTGGGACCAGAAGGACTGTCCTGATTATTGAGGTGTCCTTATTTCAGGGGTTGAAGATGTACTATCAAACAATTTGGTTCCATGTGTCCACATTAGAGGGGTGTCTACAATTCAAGGGCTGGATTAGGGGGGGGGGGGGGGGGGCTCTACTGCATATGCCCAATACAACTCACTTGGACACTAGGCAATGCACAATACATTAAATTTGCACAATACTATAACAATGCTATGTACAGAACATATTACTGCACGTTTACTCTGAGCTAGACAAAGAAAAACATACATGCATGGTGAAATAATCCATAACAACGATTTGAAAATTTCTCAGAGCTAGGAGATTAGGAAGTTGAAGATGACGCATTCAGAGCTTTGTCCAGTGTAGTTTTTGGCTTTGGAATCTTGGTGAGAATTGGTGGGATGTCTTTGTTGTCGTCAAACTTCTTCATAACTTCGTAGAGTTCCAAAAGCTGTTTGGTGATCTCTAGTATCTTGCTCATGTCCACAGACAGCTCCACAAACCACTGTTTTATGTCCTTTTTATGCACAACAGCTGACATATGTATTGCTGACAGTGCTATCAGGTATGGTGGATATATTAAACAAATATCACAGCGATACGTGTCATTCACAATCCTCCATGCTGTTGGAAGCAATATGTCCTCCTGTCCAACATCTGCTATGTACTGCGTCAGAGGACGGTAGGCATGATAGACAATTAAACAGCAGTCCAACATTTCCAGGAGAAGAAATTCGCATTCACATATCTTGTTCGACGTATACTTGAACTCACCAATGGTTTGAGAGTACCTCTGCTTAATGACATTGGCAACGGTAGAGGTGAATTTCATAGAAGGAGGTACACCGTATTCTTCCACTTTAGATGCGAGATATAGACAGGTGGGCCCAAGAAGAACAGGATCCACATCTCCGAACGAATTTCTAGAATAAAATCTTCTGAAGAACACGATAGCTGTGGCTATTATTTGTTGTCTGAATTTCAAACTTTCTCCGACTGTTTGAATAAAGTTTGTGTAAAATATAAAGAGTTTTTGAATATCTTCGTTGCTTAGTGACTTCCTGTCCTTAAGTCTCTCTAGCTCCAATTCCTGTTTGTCGAGTAGCCACTGTTGGAAATGCGAAGACTGCCAAAAATTGCCAGCCATTTTGGAGCCCGCAATCCTTCTTTTGCTTCCAGCTTCCGATCGAAGTGCAGGTAATTTCCAGATCCACTTTTGCCAAAATGGCCGACAAACCTACGTCTTCTCTTGGGGTGGGGTGGGGGGATTTCTGGACACGCGAGACTACTATCATAACAGATCGCCTTAGTATCTGCGATCAAGCCAGTAATATCGGTAATGTAAAAAATGAAAGACACTGTAACTGAAGGTCTCAGCTAGTACTACAGATGTCCAAGTATTTGAGCTCGGATGCCATTTTGATACTATAGCACACATTTATCATATAGATGCCAAGTGGCTATAAGCATGATTTGGATCATTGTACCATCATTGGATTGATTATGAATGCTTGGCATAGGACCTTTCTGCTCTGGAGCTCAAGCTAAGAGGCGCAACTTGATGCTCCAGCCATCTCTTGCTTTGACTTAGACTATAAATCTAGACTTAGTCTACACATGGATACTCCAAACACCAGGCATTTTGGAGCCTGCAACCCTTCTTGAACTTCCAGGTTCTGCAATATAGGCAATTTCTAAATCCATTTTTGCCAAAATGGCTAACAAATCTATCCCTCAGGGGAGGGGGGGGGGGGGGGGTGATTTCTGTGCACAATGCAACTACTATCATACCAGCCCACCTTAGCATCTGCGGAGTATCTATGGCCTACAAAATTGGAATTACCACCCCTTATACACAGGGATAAATTGAAGACCAGTTATTCCTAATGAAGTGTCTCTAAACTTGAACCAAACTGACAATATCAATATCTATAGTCGTATGAAGTTTGTGAATTCAGGAACTCATAGAGCTAATCGTATACTGCAGTACAACTATGCACAGACTACAGCTGCCTGGCACCCCTTCAACCCATTGATATGACCCCGGCAGTATGGATTGCTCTCCGGCCTATCAACATCAAACTGCCATCAAGTTCAATTCCATCAAGTACCACCTCATCAGAACTTTATGGACAAGATTTGAGCAAACTTTGACCTGGCCCTCCAATGTATGAACCAAGCATTGTGTCTGTCCCTGTTCACAGTACCACTCGATCCCCGTTGACCATGTACTCATTTCAATGCAAACCTCTTTTCATATAGTGGTCACCTCACAAGTGCATGAAACTGAGTGCAAACCTTCAGACAAGCACAAGCTTTATCACTGTCACCCCCACTACATGGGTAGCAGTTATAGTTTACTTGGATGTAAAGCGTTTTTGAACTGAATTGAATTGAATTGTGAATTGAATTGAATTGAGTGTAGTTCAATAGCAGTTGAATAACAATATTCATAGCAAAATGGCTAACCATCCCGCCAAACACCGAAAAGGCGGGAATAACGACGCAACCAGCGACTCCAAACAGGTACAGCTCTAATGATAATGATTGTTGTTCTTTGATGTACATGTTAGACCCCAAAGATCAGTTTTATATGTGTAATTTGGGCTCCTTTTCTTGTTACAGACTGTACATAGGTCGAAGGATGATTAAAAGAAGAATTCATGGTGGGGTTATCAAACCCCGAATGCAAGAATTGAACTCAGTATCTCGTGACAGACAGTTAAAATTTTCATCGAAGAAGCAGAAATCCAAACGAAAGTTAAGCAAGACTATTGATTTGACCAATTCTCCGATTTCCAAATACTTTTCACCAATTACGACAGCACAAGAGCCAGCAAGAAGAAATACAAACGTACAAGAGCCATCAAGAAAAAATTCAAGCGTACAAGAGCCAGCAAGAAGAAATTCAAGCGTACAAGAGCCAGCAAGAAGAAATTCAAGCGTGCAAGAGCCAGCGAGAAGGAATAGAAATGCACAACCCAAGAAATTGGCTTTCAATTCACCAATGTTTGTCCCTATATCTGAGTCTTCTAGCACAAGAATAAGTATTCGTACAATTAGCTCACAGCAGCCTCTGGAGGTGATAGACCTCACTAATGAGCCCAGCTCTCCTCCAAGCTGTCTACAACGTTCTACTAGTCCTTCATCTCCTATAGATCTCTGCTCTTTGTCAAATGGTTCCTTTGAGAGTAAAACTTCAACTCCGAAAGCTGTCAATTTGACTGGCACTTTTGATCAAAACTTGTTTATTTGCGACGAGGGCAGCTGCAGCACAAAGAAGGAGCCGTTCAGTAGTGAAGACTATATTGATGATGGTGAAATATTAGGAGGGCACATCCCAATATTAGAAGATGTTACAGCCCCCCTTGAAAAAAATGACATGCCCAGTTTTCAACCTAAAATTGGAAATGAGGCAGTTTTGGAAGCTGTTAGTGATCAAGTGCCAATGGATGTTTCTTGCACTGCACAAGGGTCAAACATTACTACTGGTAGTGGCTGTGAGATGTTTTCATCGTTTGTGGCAAGATTAAAGAAGCAGATGCGTATTGGAACTGGCACGCACATGGAAGAATTAAACAAGTTGGCCATGGAAAGAAATGTCCCAGTGGTAAGATGTTTTGAAGCATAATTGAGCTACGTAGAATAGCAAGAATAAATCTCTTGGCATGGCTGGTGTTCCTGTGGTTGGGCTGTGTATCATTGGCATGGGGCTTGTGTGTGTGTGTGTGTGTGTGTGTGTGTGTGTGTGTGTGTGTGTGTGTGTGTGTGTGTGTGTGTCAGTGTGACAGTGTGCCCATGTGACTTGAATGTTGTATGAGAGGTTATGCATCTTGTTCAGATATGATGCAATAATACAGATTCTTATTATTATTGTTTCAGTCATTTCTTTCTGTTTGTGTAGAAACCACCACATTTCAGTGAAGAGCTTGTCTCCACCAAAACGCTATCCAGCCATGAATGCTCATTTCTTGAGGCATTGGACATCAAGACCTTCAATCTCCTCAATGTTCCAATCATGGAGGCA
>CAUJGJ010000025.1:918900-921400 GCA_963170055.1 Halisarca cf. caerulea
CATAAATAAAATGACATTGATTGTACACAGGTTGACTTACATATTTTATAATAATTTTATGCATATGTATGCATACAAATACATTATACTACACAGTACACTACATATTACACATTATACATATTACTACATATTACACATTATTCTACATACAAATACATTATACTACACAGTCGTGCAATTATAGCTTCATTTTGGCAGATTTAGATAAGCTGGAGAAGATGAGATGTGTGTGTGTACATATGACTCAGCTTATATAGGAAGACTCTGTGTTCACTCAATCTAATGACGCACTGCATGGCTGTTAACTCTCTGTTTGGCTGTTGTCCTCCGATACACGGTCATCAAAGTCCAAGGACGAACCAGTGAATGTGAGGGATGTCTTAACTCTTGGCTTTGACACCTGCGATGACTGGACTGATTTGGAATGCACCAGTTGAGGGAGGCCACTAGGTCTCTTCGACAGGATAGGAGACGATCTGTGGAGTCCAAATGCCACCTCTTCTACATCAACTGATAACTGCTTTCCTAGCGGCACTTCCCAAGCCTTGTCTTTGCTCACTTCCTGTCTCTTGTCGGCAACAACTTCTTTGGAAGTTTCTCTCTTCTTGTGTTCCTCAACTGACCGTGTCATGTTTGGCATTCTGCAGTTCTCCGATTGGACCGAATTCAACTTACTGGGCTCATCCGATTGTTCTCCTTGCCCCTTCAGGATTTCCTGTTTGTCAAGTTCATTGTTTACCACTTTCTGTTGGCCTATTTTCACAATAGGCACTTCCTGTTGTCCCGTCTTCCTGTCAGATGCTTCCTGTTGTCCAGTCTCCCCTCTAATCACTTCCTGCTGCCCCATCTTCCTCTCAGGTACTTCCTGTTGTCCCATCTTCCTGTCAAATGCTTCCTGCTGTCCAGTCTCCCCTCTAATCACTTCCTGCTGCCCCATCTTCCTCTCAGGTACTTCCTGTTGCCGAGGTTCCCCATTAATCACTTCCTGTTGCTCCATCATCCTGGTGGATGTGTCATCTTGTTCAAGGCTGATTAGCTGACTGTGTCTCTTGCTCAGCTTACGAACACTTGAAGTCCTCGGTGGTGGTTCATTGTACCTATGTGTTCTACGCTTGATCACAGCACCTCTCTTGTGATACTAAATTGAATAAAAAAAGACTGTGATTGTGTGCATGTGTATGTGTGTGTGTGTGTGTGTGTGTGTGCGTGTGTGTGTGCGTGTGTGTATGTAGGTGTGCGTGCGTACGTGTGTGTGCATGTGTGTGTGTGTGTGTGTGTGTGTGTGTGTGTGTGTTTCTGTGTGTTTGTACACTTTAGTTCGTGTACGCATACAGTACACATGAAGTAGACACATATTCAATCACACAAGCGCCAGACCTTAATGACAGTGTCGTCTCCAACTTCTCTGGGATGCTCGGAGGACAGGTAGGCGGCAGGAGCGAGGCCAGTTCTCCCATCAAACCTAGTGAACACACATACTCACTGTATATTAAATTTCAATATAATACATTCACTGTATGGAAATGATATACATATAAATATGTATAATCTTTGTACAACCAAACTTTTTTTTTGTTGGTATCTTATTTTACACAGGACCCCTTGGACTTGGACAGTATACACTCCTGGACAGGAAGTACCTGGGACAGTATGTACTCCTGGACAGGAAGTACCTGGGACAGTACGTACCCCTGGACAGGAAGTACCTGGGACAGTACGTACTCCTGGACAGGAAGTACCTGGGACAGTACGTACTCCTGGACAGGAAGTACCTGGGACAGTATATACTCCTGGACAGGAAGTACCTGGGACAGTACGTACTCCTGGACAGGAAGTACCTGGGACAGTACATACTCCTGGACAGGAAGTACCTGGGACAGTACATACTCCTGGATAGAAAGTACTGTTCTGTCTCCTCTATGTTGACGGTACTGTGAAACCTGTCTTAGAGACCACCTGTCTATAGTGATCACTGTGGACTTGTCCGCAAACTACTAGATCAATACTATTGCACCTCTACATAAGGGCGACCTGTCTACAAAAAACATAATCACACGGGTGGTCTATATATATACAGGTTTCAGTGTACATACTAGCCGAGCTGGTAGTCTGGCCCAATCCACCATTTTATGATGTTGACAATGATGTCATAAAAATGGAGAATGGGGTCAACAACACTAGACTGTGCTAATGACCAAATTGAAACCTTTCAAGCTCTTTACATACGAGCTGTTGCAGATGTGTGCAGTCACAAGAACTTCAGCAAGTCTTAAATTATCTCTGCAGAGAGCACTGTTCAGAATTACTTGTAAAAAACCAACAACTACCTGTCTACAGCAGTCAGTCTACCACACAGAGGTAGCTGTACTGCATGCACTATACTATAGTGACCTGTTTATAACAACCACCAGTTTGGACCAAAAGGTGGTCATCACTGTCACTAACACCTTTACCACCATCACAATCACCACCACCTCCATCACCACCACCACCATCA
>CAUJGJ010000025.1:926400-931400 GCA_963170055.1 Halisarca cf. caerulea
TTTATCACTCCAGGTCACAAGAATGACGTAAACCTGCAGCAAGCACAGAGGACCACTAGAATGATATAAACCTGCAGAACAGTGCCAACAATGCTAACAGCTGCAGCAAGCACAGAGGACCACTAGAATGATATAAACCTGCAGGACAGTGCCAACAATGCTAACAGCTGCAGCAAGCACAGAGGACCACTAGAATGATATAAACCTGCAGAACAGTGCCAACAATGCTAACAGCTGCAGCAAGGACGGAGGACCACTCTTTGTGGACCATGCAGTGTTATTCTGTGTGAAATATGCTTTCTGCCTTTAGGACCCGCATGAAAAACCGCCCTGGTGGATGCAGCATTTCCTGATGGCAAGTAATTATATCTATCTGTCTATCTGTCTATCTTTTTTAATAAATTACAATAATCTCAGGTCAGTGACACCACTCTGCTTGGCACAAAGTTCTCTGTAAACCCACCCAAGCACCGCTTGCTTCCTCTCTCTTGTAACCTGTAACGCGGACAGCAGTGACGTACTGGTCTCGAATGGACTTCGCCTCCAATGGCATTTTTAAAACAACTATTGCCAACGACAACGATTATTTTAGATCCAGGACCTTTTGTTCGTATAATAATAGTCTTAGCTCCCTTGTAAGCAGCCGCTCACTCCTTTTTTGGAGACTGTTGATCTGGAGTTATGGTTATAATCCTGACAGGTAGTACACCCGCAGTGTACATAAAACAGTGAAATGTTCGGAGGAGTGGCTGCACTGTTTGTGTACGTGTATGACAGGCAGAGAAGGATGGCATTGCGCAATTAGATATTTGGCGCCAATTTTGCAGAAGAAAACATGGTTGTTCGCGCATCTACATGTGCAATGTTAGGAAAACTGGCGATGCTCACTGAAAACTAATCGGGCAAACTGTCACTCGTGCTCAAGCAGTATTATCTCTACATCTTTGCCAAGCGTCTTGTATCCAGCATTTTTGAGAGTTTGAGAACTGTTTTCCACATTCTTGGTTCTCCTCTTGTACCTTCATCATGATCCAGCCATCTTGTGAACGTCATACGGCAACACCTCTCCACACTACATGCGGGGTAGGTGTCCTTTTCAATAGCTCTTCAGAGTGTGTGGACACTTCACTATATATCAAATTACAGGATGAGTTCTGACAATAATATTACTATAAGGTAAAAGGGGGTAATTTGGAACAGGGCCAGTACCTTTTGTTGTGGTTACATTGCCCAGCCATTCTTGCTACTGCCAAACTCCCTGTTCATGGGGACAATACAGATGACAAATAATGGATGTAGCTTGTGGTTGACGCTGCTTTTGGCCTGACTGTTCCAAATTACCTGCCGATCCAAATTACCCCCCTTTACCTTAGTATTGTGATGATAATATTGTTTGTAAGAAGAGCATGTAGGTGTGCCAGGTAATTGAGGACTGAGCTAAATTGTCTTAAATTTCTTGTCAGGGTTGAATGACTGTCATGGCAATAACTATAAGCATAGATACTCTAACCTACGCAACTTGTGACCAGCTGCATAGGTTAGAGTATCTATGCTAAACCGTAGAGAACCTAGTATGAAGGTTGCATGCAACCTGCATGTTGAGGGAGTCACCTCATGTAAATGTTATTGTATCAGTGAATTCTAATGATTATAAGCTTAATATTGTGTCAGAGTTAATTGAAAAATTTGCCTCAGACTCGGGGTTATCCCATGCAGGTGCATGGATTGGATGGTCCATCACACGACATGTTCTTAAGGGAGATAGAATCTGAGCAGCCAGCTTAACTACTTGAAAATGTAATTTTGTGGTCAATGTCTAGCTTGCTCCCTTTGGTCATTTTTTAATCCCTAAGCTAGTACAAGCTGTGTTGCAGTAACCACGCTACTACATTGCAGGTGAGGTATGCGTGCTTGTGAAATTCTATTTCAACACTTTACCAAGAGAGGGGGAGTACATGGGCGGAGCATATGCAATGGGATCTATACTAAAGGAATGTATACCTAGTCAACTTTTCATTGACCACAAAGGAAGCATCGCCAGGGAGACCCAACCTGAACCAACAAGAGTCGAAGTAGAGAGTTTTAAGTGACGAAGGGTATCCAAGATCTCTGTGGACATGTGGCGAGTTGTCGTCATCGCTTGCTTCTTGGTCGCTGGTGAGTGCACGGTCGCACACGGCAACCGTTTTTGCACAGAGAGAACGGCGCGATATTATGACCTTGCGTATTCCGTACACCTGCTAGCCTCTGTTACATCTTGTTTTTCTACTCTTTCGCACAGGAATCAAAGGACAGGGAGAAGTTGGTGAGCTTTGTGCACTGCCCGCAAAACAGGTAGCTAGAGTCCACTTGTCGCTGCCGCCATATTTTTGTCAATATATCGACGACTGAATCCTAAAACGCTACTACTAGTCTTTAAGTTTTCCGAGCAGCTCGTTTTTGCATATTAATTCAAATTTACCATATCTGAGTGGACACAGGTGCTAAGATCGGCTGTACAAGCTCTCACCATGCGACGAAATCTGCACCCCTTCTGTTATATATGAGTGTAAAACGACTTCATTTTTCGTGACAGGCCCCTTACTGCAACCATAGATACTACTGTAGTATCTATGCTGTAACAGCTAGCTCTTCTGTCCCATGTCTCTGAACTTGTTGAGCTGGCAATACTAAGTTACATAGTTTATAGAGGGTCACTGCACATACTATTTAATATAATACATCCCATTAATTGCGTATACACTCCTGATTGTTAGTGTATTATAGACTTGTTTGAACATAGCACAACAATGTCATCCATAATTTCAGTTGCTGCATTACTACTGCACAGGGAGTGGGGAACCTACAACTATATGTGATGGTGTCCTTCATAAATGCACAATAATCACAGGATCATTGTAATAATGTTATATCCGTGATAGCAGTCAGTGAGTCTATCATAGACATTAAGTTTTGGTGGAAAGGGATAGCAGGTGACATGGATACGTCCTGGATACGTCCTGCATCTGTGCATGACATGCTAGTCGTGTGTCACCTGTGCACGTGTGCATGTGCATTTCCGTTAGCCATAGCGACAGCCCCCCACCTTCAGTGTTTGTCTATACATTGAAAACCCAACTTGATGTTCACACCTAGTGGAATGTAAAACTGACAACTACAATGTATACATAACTACAAGGAGGTTTAAACACTTTGAAAATTCCTTGTAACACTCCCTTGCATGTGCACATGAGCATACATGTATGTGGATACTACAGTAACTTCAGTAAAGTATAGACATTATAGTACAGTGGGCCCCTGTTAATCGCATACCCTCTGGACCAGGCAGAATTATTCCATTATCCAGAATATTCCTTTATCCAGAACATACTTTCCTGCTGTGCCAATAGTGGGGCCAGTCTTTATGTATATTTAATGTATGAATGTATGTGTGAACAACATAAACATTTGCAGTGAATTGGATAACCTGTTTAAAATGGGAATTTTAAGAAGTAATAAGCAATGTTATTGATTTTTTGTTGTAGGGTAGCTATAACTGACTCGGATAAACCTGCATTTACAATGCTATTCTTATAAGCAGTATGGTTTATATACTCTTTGAATGTAAGTGATGTGAAATTTTTATTCCTATATCCAGAATATTCCTTTAAGTGGTATTCCTTTAAGCAGTTCTTTTACTACAGTGCATATATACAAATGATTCTGTACTTGGAGATTATATTCCATTAACCAGAATAATCCTTTAACTGTTATGCGATTAAGTGGGGCCAACTGTACTTTGAATGGTGTTGTGCATGGGAACGGAATGGAAAAATTTAACAACCTGGATGAACCCGAATAGTGGCCCATTGGGCTACTATTCGGGTTCTCAGTAATAAAGTGTGAAAAACAGACAAATGGACAGTATATAGTGAAAAACAGAGAACAGAAGACAAAAAACATACTACAAGAGATTTACCAAATGGGTGCATGTAGATGATGCATGATGTGCTTAACTGCATTGAGGAGTTACATACGTTCAGTTTTGAAGTGTTAATATAATGTTATGATGTCAGTTGTCCTCAGAATACCTGTCTACTGTATATATCTCGGTTTTCAATCATGATTAATTTAAATTTGTGGAATGTGTAAAAAGTGCAAATTTAAATTTAATGCTTTCATAAGTATATCCATAGATTTTGTGCCAATTAGTCTTAGGCTATAGTGACATGTATGCAAGGTTTATAGTTTATGCATGCAAGTGCACTCTTTAGATTGTGTAAGTCCTTGTTGACACAGTAGAATGTACTAGCCACGATAATCAGAGATGAAACATTGCTATTTTGCCAATGTGCTATAAACCCTATTTGGGACTTTTCTGGGAATCCCCCCCCCCCCCCCTTTGTTAGTAGCACTGGGCACTAGCAGCAGCAGTAACGGATGTTCCTCGGCCTTGTTGACATGTACATGGGAGCATGCTAGCTTCAATTCTTCAATCATTGCAACACAGCTCCACGTGTGCAATCTGAACTGCACAAGTGTGCAGATTTAAAATGAATTTTTGGAATGATTATCTTGATAATTCTGATTGTATGCATCCACAGGTGAGGCTTGCAGTGATGAAAACTGTGAGAATGGATGGTGTGACCAGGATACGGGAACTTGTGTGTGTCATCCGTTCTACACCGGAGAGAACTGCAGTGAAGCTCTGTGTTAGTGAAGGCATGACTGTGCACACTACACACACACACACACACACACACACACACACACACACACACACACACACACACACACACACACACACACATACCAACACACCAACACACCAACATAACACCAAAAACCTCCTCTTCACAGTGATCCCATGTGGAGAGTACTACTGTTTCAATGGTGGACTCTGTGTTGAAGGTACAGATGGAGTAGAACGTTGTGAATGCAAGGAACCATACTTTGGAGATTACTGTCTCTACCAACCAGAATGTGAGTTTAGATCATACAGATTTCAGTCCTCAACCGAA
>CAUJGJ010000025.1:943900-948900 GCA_963170055.1 Halisarca cf. caerulea
CGGGTACTTACTATCAGGGTTGGTTTGTGTACATGAGGTATACACAGGGACAGAATGAGGAGTATTTACTGTCCAGGAGTGTGTACCAAACCGGGTACTGTATAGGCGCTAATTTTCATGGAACGCATATTTTGCAAATCAAAACTTGGCTGTAATTTGCAATTTTATTTTCACAAATGGCCCAGTCCGCTCTATACATATACTAGACAAATCGACCATGTATCTAACCAAATATTCACGGTTATATTTTCGCAAATGCTGACTCATTTGTGAAATTCAAGAAAATGAAGTCCTGCAAAATTAGCGCCTATACAGTACTCAATAAGCAGGTTCCAGGTGCATGGTACAAAAGGCTAAAAGAACTGTTATACGGCCACACCTCGTTTATCCGACGCTGAAGTTTATCTGAAAAAATTGCCATATCTAATCCTTAGGCTGTATGTTATGAATCTCTATATCCACCCTCCTTTATCCAACACCTGGTTTATCCAACACCTGGTTTATCCAGCGCCTAGTTTGTCCAGCACCTGGTTTATCCAACACCTGGTTTATCCAACACCTGGTTTATCCAACACCTGGTTTATCCAACACCTGGTTTATCCAACACCTGGTTTATCCAACACCTGGTTTATCCAGCACCTGGTTTATCCAACACCTGGTTTATCCAACACCTGGTTTATCCAACACCTGGTTTATCCAACACCTGGTTTATCCAGCACCTGGTTTATCCAGCACCTGGTTTATCCAGCGCCTAGTTTGTCCAGCGCCTAGTTTGTCCAACACCTGGTTTATCCAACACCTGGTTTATCCAACACCTGGTTTATCCAACACCTGGTTTATCCAACACCTGGTTTATCCAGCACCTGGTTTATCCAGCGCCTAGTTTGTCCAACACCTGGTTTGTCCAACACCTGGTTTATCCAGCGCCTAGTTTGTCCAACACCTGGTTTGTCCAACACCTGGTTTATCCAACACCTGGTTTATCCAACACCTGGTTTATCCAGCACCTGGTTTATCCAACACCTGGTTTATCCAACACCTGGTTTATCCAACACCTGGTTTATCCAACACCTGGTTTATCCAGCACCTGGTTTATCCAACACCTGGTTTATCCAACACCTGGTTTATCCAGCACCTGGTTTATCCAGCACCTGGTTTATCCAGCGCCTAGTTTGTCCAGCGCCTAGTTTGTCCAACACCTGGTTTATCCAACACCTGGTTTATCCAACACCTGGTTTATCCAACACCTGGTTTATCCAACACCTGGTTTATCCAGCACCTGGTTTATCCAGCGCCTAGTTTGTCCAACACCTGGTTTGTCCAACACCTGGTTTATCCAGCGCCTAGTTTGTCCAACACCTGGTTTGTCCAACACCTGGTTTATCCAACACCTGGTTTATCCAACACCTGGTTTATCCAACACCTGGTTTATCCAACACCTGGTTTATCCAACACCTGGTTTATCCAACACCTGGTTTATCCAGCACCTGGTTTATCCAGCGCCTAGTTTGTCCAACACCTGGTTTGTCCAACACCTGGTTTATCCAACACCTGGTTTGTCTAATACATGGTTTATCCAACACATTGTATGAGGAACAGATGTGCATGGTCAAATAAATGAAGGCCCACCATGTATGCACATACATGTATATCATATCAAGGCATGCAAAGGCCTTTATTGATTTTTTCTCTTCTACTTTGACCACCTAAAGCCAAATCGAGGCATGCAGAATAGATGTGGATTTTGGGACTCCAATCAGAATGGTGTGTACGCATGATTGTGCCACAACTGTTTCATCCTCGGTGCACACATGTGCCTGTACGCAATGTGTATGCCTGTGTCATGGGAAATGGTACTGTAACAGTGTAACATAGAATTGTTGTAAAATTTGTGTTTGTACGTACATAGTACAGTATGTGTGTTTACTTGTCATTGTGTCATATATACTGTACAAAATGTATGCAAAACTATGTACATATTTACAGTAGGTGTGCACATATACATGTACTATTCTTGTTGTACAAACTGTACATCCTTGTGTGCTGTGTCTGTGCATACACATATTCTTGTGTACACAGGTGGTATCGGAGGCTGGTCAGACAGGGGCTTGACCACCAGGCTTCGGAACAATGGCAGAGTTTCCTGTGCAACTAATCATTTGACTGCTTTTGGAATCTACCAGGTAAGTTGAGGATTTTCTGCAGTATGCATGTGTGTGTGTGTGTGTGTGTGTGTGTGTGTGTGCGTGCGTGTGTGTGTGTGTGTGTGTGTGTGTGTGTGTGTGTGTGCGTGTGCGTGTGTTTTGTGTGTTAAACTCAGATATCTCTTTTCTTTATTGAAGCCCTAGACAACCCCCAGCAATTCTATACTGTATATCCCAGCCTTAACTGGTCCCTCTTCACTTATAGTCTTCCCCTTCTTCCCTCTTTAGGTTCCCGAAGAACAGGCCACCACTGAGGCCCCCACTGGTCTGCCTGTGGGTGCTATAGCTGGCATTGCCGCAGGTGGAGCCGTTGCAGTGCTTGTCATTTGTATTGTCTTGTTCGTTTTCATCTGCTACGTGATGTGAGTCTGCACACGGAACACCTACAGTACCTACTGCACTGGTATGGGGTGCATCCACCACAGAGCATTATATACGTACGTATAGCAAATGATGGACCCGGACAATAATAATTATAATGAAATACACCATAATGTTCCAATCATTTTTAATTGCTTTAATTACTTATTATATTTAATTTACATCCTACACAGGCGCAGGAGGAAGAGGATTGGAAGGTACAGCTTTGGAATGACAGCCAAGAATGTGGAGGAGGAAGCGGAAACAGTTGAGAATGAGTATGTCACTTCCGGATTCTAAGGCAACCTCTTCTGGTGAAAATCCAAATATTGTCAAGAAATTCAACATTCATAAGTAGACTGTAGTGAACTATAAAAGCTGAAAGATATAGCCTTCAGCTTATGTCATTTATCCTGTAGTGCTTCTTAGTGGGCTCAGTAGTGAGCGAACAATGAAGCTGGTTAGCCACAGTATATGGGAAGCAGCATGAGATATTGCATGATGTCATGTGATCATGTCACATGCATCACATGCACTGGTGCATGCATGCATGCATGTATATATATGCATGTATGCACGCATATGCACACACATATGTACATGCACGTACACACATTTGCACCCACGCACACACACACACATATATATATATATATATATATTTTTATAATATATAATTTGAATCATAATACATGTACAAGGAAAGAAAACAGAAAAAGACATGAAATCTATGCAAGCTAAATTTAACATGCAACCTAAACAGATTACAGCATGAAAGGAAAAAGATTAACCATTACAACATGACAAAATAGCTTCAGCATTGTATCTTTGAATAATAACACTAATCCTCTGACACATGTATGTGAACGATTGGGAATCTGATGTTTTCATCTTGGTGAGATGGCCTAACTCCTTCAAGAAGGCCAAGGCTCCATCTCCGAAAACTCCAAGAGTCTCGAATCCAATTGGGATGAAATGATGAGTATGGATCAGCTCTTGGTAAAGATTCCTCTTCTTAGCTTCCGCCCGATTGGCGATTGAAGCAGCACCAGAAGCTGCAAGGGATAGGTATGATGGTGCAAATGTATCCCAAACAGTGACATCCCAGGCTAAGGCCCGTCCTCTTTTCCAGGGAATGATTGTCACTCCATCGGCTCTCTTACCATCCAACCGACATAGGCCCACTGGTTCAAGAATGGAGGGTACGTCGACTGCAGCTAGGCTTCTTTTGATGACATCATTCAGAGCTGCATGTCGAGAATGAACACCTGTTTTTTTGCGACAGTGTAGGCCATGGGTACCCCAGTCATCGACCTGGTTGCCACATAGCGTACATTTGTGTGCACTGCACAATGGAGTGCCCAGGCGTAGTCCCACACCAATTCGTACTGCATCATCTTCCAGGCACAAACCCAGGCTAGACACAGGTGGTGCTATCAGCCAGGCACCTCTCTCCCTTCTCTGTACTGCTAACAAACGGCCTGTGTCCTGAGGTGTACAACCTTCAAGAAGCTTTGCAAATGCAGCCTTGACATGTGGTGCATCCCAGGCTCTTTGTTTTGATGAATCGGGATCAGATGGAGGATCGCTGCTATGCCCAAGTGACCAGATGGTCTGGGCATCAGCTTTAAGAGGATGGAGAGAGTTTTGCACAGGCATTGGCAGGATTTTATGCATATACATGCATATATATATATATATATATATATATATATATATATATATATATATATATATATATATATATATGCATGTATATGCATGCATATATATGTGTACACACATATATATGCACGTACGTACACACACATTATTGTACCCACACATGCATAGATGCTCCAAACATGCACACACACATACGCATGCATGCACTACAATAATTGTACCTATAGCTCTGTAGATCTGCGTGAGTTAACAGGACCTGTACTGTGTTGTTTACATGTGGAGTTATGCCTCCTCATGCATGCATGTTGTCGTTATAGTTCATCATCATCATCATCATCATCATCATCATCATCATTTCATCATTTCATTAAAGTGGTAACCCTGTCAGCAAGAGCTGGTTTTAATAGGGTACCATAATACATATACATAATATACAGTTGTAATGATTGGATTGGCCGGAGCTGGAGTCAGGATCTATCACGTAGTGTCTATGGTCTATATATCCTACGCTATAGTCCACGCACTGCATGTGGGGATTAAGCATGCATGCAGTAATTTTATCTTTTGATCATGAGTGCATGACGATCACGTTTACTTTCAGCCAGGAAAGGGCGCGGGTGGTGGAACGCGTGCAATGCGCTAGGTACTAGAAGAATGCACGTGTAGAGTCACCCGGCGACTGTACGGAGGGACAGTCTCAAATGCCATAAAGGAATATCCCTTCGTAGACCAGACCATTCGACAAACAAGAACCAAGTAGAGGCTGAGTTT
>CAUJGJ010000025.1:956400-958900 GCA_963170055.1 Halisarca cf. caerulea
TGTGTGTGTGTGTGTGTGTGTGTGTGTGTGTGTGTGTGCATTTACATGCGAGTACGTGTGTAAGCACAGTATGTGATGAGTTTATAACTGAACTTGCTCATACTGTATGACTTTGTGTCATTTATCAAAATACATATGTATTTATATGTCTACGTACCTCTTAACATCAGATGAGCCAGTACCCACAATAACAGATGAGCCAGTACCCACAACAACAGATAAGCCAGTACCCACAACAACAGCTGTGCCAGTACCCACAACATCAGAAGAGCAAGTACCCACCACATCAGATGAACCAGTACCCACCACATCAGATGAGCCAGTACCCACAACAACAGCTGTGCCAGTACCCACCACATCAGCTGTGCCAGTACCCACAACATCAGCTGTGCCAGTACCCACAACATCAGTTGTGCCAGTACCCACAACATCAGATGAACCAGTACCCACCACATCAGATGAGCCAGTACCCACAGCATCAGATGAGCCAGTACCCACAACATCAGATGAGCCAGTACGCACAACATCAGATGAACCAGTACCCACCACATCAGATGAACCAGTACCCACCACATCAGATGAGCCAGTACCCACAACAACACAGACTGAAGAACAGACATCGACATCATCAAGTGGTGTACTTCCATCACCAACCCCAGGAGGTAAAACACAGCTTTGTACGCATAATAATGTGTTTTCAGGAGGAATGTACTGATGTACTGTATGGTCTGATTGTATGTGTACATATGTACATCCACAGGTGAGGCTTGCAGTGATGAGAACTGTGAGAATGGATGTTGTGATCAGGATACGGGAACTTGTGTGTGTCATCCGTTCTACACCGGAGAGAACTGCAGTGAAGCTCTGTGTTAGTACGCACACACAAAGTACAGGCGTACATGCACACACTACACCCACTCAGACACATGCATACATGTACATGCACATACAGTATGTATGCAAACACACACATACTCACACAAGTATATTTTATGCACACACAAACATACGCACACATTCACACATACCATATAATCGATGCTAAGTCATGCACTATAAGCTTCAGATTTATCAGAAAATTTACTGTAATATTTGCAATTTATGCAAGGGAATTTCCCTTGTATTTAGTATAACTCCCGTAAGTGAATTGTAGCTATCAGCAAATCTTACTATGGTATAGGGAAATGTACATATGTATAAGTATATTTTGTTTGCATAATTGACTTTTTCTAGCCTTTTTTACAATCTCACATACCGTATACGTAGGTTGGTACTAATTTCGCATGACTTTATTTTCGGGAATTTCACTAATGAGCCTGGATTTGTGAAAATTCAATCACGAACATTTGGTTAGATTCATAGACTGTTCGTCTAAGTATGGACCATGGCTTTTGTATAATCCAAATTTTTAGCATCCATGAAAATTTTACCCTCCAAAATTACCCTCTACGTGGTGTATATCCACTCATGTTAAATTGGCACCTTTTACTACATTATACCTTTCCATGTTTTTCCCATCAAAACCTCCTCCTCCCAGTGCCCCCATGTGGAGAGTACTACTGTTTCAATGGTGGACTCTGTGTTGAAGGTGCAGATGGAGTAGAACGTTGTGAATGCAAGGAACCATACTTTGGAGATTACTGTCTCTACCAACCAGTATGTGAGTGAATCTAGATGGCAGAATATCACACAGACTGCATACACACACACACACACACATACACACACACACACACACACACACACCTCACACACACACACACACACACACACACACACACACACACACACACACACACACACACACACACACACACACACACACACACACACACACACACACACACACACACACACACACACACACCACCTTCCTTCTTTCTCCCCACAGCATGCTTCTGTCTCAATGGTGGCTCTGGTTGTGAGAGCCTCACAGACTACAACAGCACCTGTACCTGCCCTGATGGGTTCACTGGAACACACTGCGAGATTGAAGTCTGTGAGTCATTCCTGCAAGAAGTTCCCTCATTGAGTCTAACATGGTGTCTGGTGTCTCTCTAACTACTATTGTGTCAATTGTCAATACTTTTGTAATACATATATACGTATGTGCATAAAATTGGGTATGTAATTGTATACAATTTTGCTTCCAGACACAGTATACCGTATGTATTAGTATACTCGTATGTTTGACATGTGTGTGCTCTCCAGTTACTGTATGTGCTGACTGTGGCAATGTGCTTTCAGGTCCTACTGAATGTCCGTGGAATGCCTACTGCTGTAATGGAACCTGTCAGTGCTATCTGGGTACATGGGGGAGAACTGTACTGAAGGTGTGTGTGTGTGTGTGTGTGTGTGTGTGTGTGTGTGTGTGTGTGTGTGTGTGTGTGTGTGTAAACATTGCATAGTACTATTCTGTACATGGCAGTGTGTGAGAGCATGTATATGACTATATGACTGTATTGCGTTGCATGATACTATTCTGTACGTAGTAGTGTGT
>CAUJGJ010000025.1:971400-991400 GCA_963170055.1 Halisarca cf. caerulea
CCACCACATCAGATGAGCCAGTACCCACCACATCAGCTGTGCCAGTACCCACAACATCAGCTGAGCCAGTACCCACAACAACAGCTGTGCCAGTACCCACAACATCAGCTCAGCCAGTACCCACAACATCAGATGAGCCAGTACCCACCACATCAGCTGTGCCAGTACCCACAACATCAGATGAGCCAGTACCCACCACATCAGCTGTGCCAGTACCCACAACATCAGATAAGCCAGTACCCACCACATCAGATAAGCCAGTACCCACCACATCACAGACTGGAGAACAGTCATCAGCATCAAGTGTTGTGCTTCCATCGCCAACCCCAGGAGGTACTGTACATATACATGTACAGTAAGGCATAGCTTCACATTTCTCCTATATACCTACCTTCTACACATGCACACGCACACACACACACACACACACACACACACACACACACACACACACACACACACACACATACACACACACACACACACACACACACGCACATGCATGCACGTACATACCTCATTTAGAATGTTTCCCATCACACAGTTCATTCCACTTTACCGTTGTAATGTTATCATGACTTAAAGTTGTGGTACAGTGGAGAAGGTGCATTGTGTACGTATGACTGCTGCTTTTTTCCTCTGATGAACACTTGTAGACATCTACTGCCCACCTCTTCAAGAGAACATCACTGATGTTGGGTTCTATTCCTGGGCCAGAACCGAGGCTCTCATGTGGGTGACACAGAGCTGCATCTGCAGCAATCCAGACATTAACTTGCCCATTTCCAAGTATTGTGACGGAAATGGAGCCTGGAAAAACACACACGATGGCCAATGTCGCTCATCAGCTTCAGTTTGTGCTGTAAGTTGCTTCCTCACACGACTATGTACAGTGTTTCCCCAGTATACGTACCTGGAACAGGGCACAGCACCCTGTTGCTTTTCTAGCAGCAAATTTTAAAAAGAGCTGAATAATCATTGTGATGCTGAACTCTGTTGCCAGTAGTGTAATACTGCAGAATAACAATATTCTTTATACCCTAACATGTTTTCCTTCATAAAGAACATGAGTATACAGTAAAACAGATAACAATAAATAGTCTGGACCACCCTGTTGCAATTTATCTCTGTGGGAGCACTGTATGTACATGTATGTATGTGGATTCATGTTGAATATACGTATACGCATATACAGTTGACTCCTGATATGAAGAACCACAAAATCCACAAGGATTTGTTTTTTATAACAGAAGTTCTTTATAAAAGAAGTGTATGTTAATGTATTACAGAGTACAGTATGAATATCAGAACATTTTTATGTATTATAACAGAATTATGCCATAATTCACACTAATAGTCATATTGGAGCTCAAATTTAGTTTTTTTCATGTTCTCTTCTCTACCCTGTGTACTTCCATGTCTTTAAGAATCCAACATCCACTGCAAACCACATTTGAAAGTCGCTGACAGCAGTGACGAGTTCTTTATAACAGGAGTTTGTTTGTTGTAACAGAGGGAAAATGTATGCACCCAAACTTGGACTCGCCAAATTGTTCTTTATAAACAGAAGTTCTTTATAAGTGGACTCCATTGTATTTGTATCCTGGTGTGGGGGTGGATCAAAGGAAAAAGTGTGCTGACATTTGTGATGTACGTAGCACAGGTCACTGATATACGCACACTTCCTAATTGATGTCAATTGATGTCAATTGGTAGTGTAAGTGGCTAAAACTGATCAACTCTAGATGAGGCTGTACACACCAACAGTCAACAGTGAATGGTTGCCAGGATACAAATTAGTTATATCCTGTCCAGGTGTGCTACAGCAGAAAATACAGTGCTGATGACCTTGGGCTTTGCCCTCGGTCAATCAGCACTGTATTTCTGCTGCAGCACACCTGGACAGGATATAACTAATACATACACACACACACACACACACACACACACACACACACACACACACACACACACACACACACACACACACACACACACACACACACACACACACACACACACACACACACACACACACACACACACACACACACACACACACACACACACACACACATATATATACACACATACACATGCGCTGTATATAAATTTGGACATGTGTATATTATACTTGATAGTACAATTCCATCTTTGATAGACAACATCAGATGAACTGTTTGGTAGTATCGATGATATTGCAAAGAATGTTTCATCTTCTGATGATGCTGGTCTTGTGGTGTCTGTTTTGGACTCATTGGCTGACATGTTGAATTCTACTGTGAGTTGTGTGTGTGTGTGTGTGTGTATGTGAGTGTGTGTGTGTGTGTGTGTGTGTGCATGTGTGCATGTGTACATGTGTGCATGTGTGTACATGTGTGTGTGTGTGTGTGTGTGTGTGTGTGTGTGTGTGTGTGTGTGTGTGTGTGTGTGTGTGTGTGTGTGCGTATGTGTGTGAGTGTGTGTGCATGTGTGCATATATGTGTGCATGTGTGTGTGTGTGTGTATGTGTGTTTGTATGTGTGCGTGTGTGTGTGTGTGTACATGTGTGTGTACATGTATGGTTACATGTGTGTACATGCTGTGCTGTTTACTATGGAAACCACCATTCACTAAGTATGTACGTATACGTATGTACCATGTATTATTGCAAATTGTGTACCTTCACACATACATATATATGTATGTACCTACTGTATGTACATATGCGTGCAAGAAAACCATAATATGTATTTCTCTCTACTCACCCTTTCATCCCGTTTTACAGACTCAAGGAACTTTCTTTAATGCACTGAACACAGTTCTGAACATTGACGAAATGACACTGCAGAATGCCACCGAAAACCAGCCGATTGGCACACAGTTAGTTGGACCCATTGTTTCACTCACACAAATCCCTTGTCTTTGGCATGTGGCCACAAATACGCAAGCTCTCGTCGTTGAGTATACTCTTCTGACCCTCTTATTAAAGGTGATAGTCTGCCTTGCCTTGCCTGACTTTGACTTTGAACTAGAGTCAAAAGCAGCCATTTCAGTTTTAGTGTATCAGTTTTAGTGTACAAACGGATAAGAGATTCTTAGTTTCTGCCTCAGCCATTGTTGTTGTTTCAGTTCTTGCGGGTGGTCTTTTGAATGGATTAGGCTCTTTCTACTCTCACATGACTCCCATGTGACCCCCATGTGATCCCTAGGTATGATCAGATGCTCCTTAGGCAGCTCTTGGCTGATTTCACATGTAAAAGTTGTTTAACTTGTAAAAACAATAAGTGGGTCTAAGTGCCCCCCAGCTTTCCCCTTGGTGACTATAAATCATACAAAAGTGCCCCCTAAAGTGTCCCCAGGGTGTCACCCAGAGTCCCTAGGCAACCATGGATGGTCTCATTTGTCCATTAAGTTCATCAACACAGCCAGAGCGGAGAGGAGCTCATGTGTGCAGTGCATGAGGATACACAAGATCACAATGCACACGGTACAGTGTGCATCTCTCGACAGCGGTAGGTATAACAGTACTTGGCAACCACCTTTCATGGCAGCCACCTGTCTGTGGCAGCCATGTACCTGTCTATAGCAGCCACCTGTCTATAGCAACCACCGCTATGAAGACAATGGTAATATATGTACATTGTATGTACATCTACTAAACAGTCACCTGTCTACAACAGCCACTGTACTTGGTCCCAAGGGTAACCTTATATATTATACAGGTTTCAATATACTGTACATGACATACACATGCATATGCAGTACACAAACTGTTGTAATGCCACTTCGTGGGATGTCAATCATGTCTGCATGTGCACAGAATTTTAGATACCCTGGAAACCGCAGGAAGCAAATTGGGAGGATCTATGAATGTTACACGAGAGAATTTTGAATTAGTCTCAATGAGCTTGAATCCCAACACCACCGATGAAGACGTGGCAGTGGAGACGGAGGACTCCACTGTTGAGGTGCCGCCGGAGGTCATCAAACAGATGGGAGGAGTACCGGTCGTGATGAGCGTCTTTGAGATAAAGGAGACCAGTGCGTTTCGTGCACAGAATAATGTCTCCAGTAGGATCACTGGTATTGATCTGGGATCAATCCGAAGCCTGCTACAACCCATCAGATTCTCCTTCAGGAGAGTCAGAGCAGTGAGTTAACGGCAATAAGCACTTACAAGCATACGTACCTACGATGAAATCTCGTTACAAAGAACTTTAGGGGGACCCACAGAATCAGTTCTCATTATCAGAAGTTCTCCTTATCAGGATATAGTAATACATGTACAGTACTACAGCAAACATATTATGATGATTTGAAGAATCTTATTAATTTTTTTCTCTTCAAAATTGCCCATTGTAGGCAAATCGTGGCATGAGGAACAGATGTGGCTTTTGGGATAGATTTCAAAATGGTGTGTGTATGAATATGTTGGTGTGTGTGTGTGTGTGTGTGTGTGTGTGTGTTGTGTGTGTGTGTGTGTGTGTTGTGTGTGTGTTGTGTGTGTGTTGTGTGTGTGTGTGTTGTACGTGTGTACATACATGTACAGTGTATATTTGTCATTGTGTGTGGTCTTCACATACATTCTTGTGTAGGTGGTCTTGGAGGCTGGTCTACCGCAGGTGTGCGCACCATTTCTCAGAACAATGGCCAAATGTCCTGTGAAACTGTTCATTTGACTGCTTTTGGAATCTTCCAGGTACAGTACATACAGTTGCATGAACATGGGTGTAGAGTAGGCTTTGCCAAACAAGGCAAACATGCTATGATAACATGTCATCTCAATCTGTTGCACTCTAATGGTGTGTGTGTGTGTGTGTGTGTGTGTGTGTGTATGTGTGTGTGTGTGTGTGTGTGTGTGTGTATGTGTGTGTGTGTGTGTGTGTGTGTGTGTGTGTGTGTGTGTGTGTGTGTGTGTGTGTGTGTACTGTACATACGTGTGTACAAGTGCATCTTATTCGCTGGGGAACATCACTCAGATGGTCCCCAGGGATTCTGTCCCATGCATGCGGGAATACTTGCAGATGTCATTCTTTCACTCTCTTTAGGTTACTGAAGAACTGGCTACCCCTGAGGCCACCCCTGAGGCTACCCCTGGGGCCACCCCTGAGGCCACACCTGAGGCTACCCCTGAGGCCCCCACTTTGACAGCTGGTCTGCCTGTGGGTGCTATAGCTGGTGTTGTCGCAGGTGGAGCAGGTGCAGTGTTTATCATTTTCAGCGTCTTCTTCGTTTTCATCTGCTACAAGATGTGAGTCTGCACACGGAACACCTACAGTACCTACTGCTCTGGTATGGGGTGCATCCTCCAATGAGCATTGTAATGCGGTGAATTGATACAGTATGTAGTGAAATCTCCGATAGTGGACACTCTGAAATATCGGCACCCTCTCTACAAAGGACACACCTTGAGTTCCCACACTATTTTCTCCCTATATTCCATGCAATATATTTTGAACCTCCCAAAGGGGACAACCTCCTTACAAAGGACAAAGAGGCTAGCTGTCTCAAAGTTCATGTGAATAATGTAATATACTTGCTCTGAGTGACTGATCACTAAATCCTGTGAAAGATTACCCCGCACGTAGGATCAGCTCTGCTGATCACCCTGCACGTAGGACCAGCTTTGCTGATCACCCTGCACGTAGGATTGGCTCTGCTGATCACCCTGCACGTAGGACCAGCTTTGCTGATCACCCTGCACGTAGGATTGGCTATGCTGATCACCCTGCACGTAGGATTGGCTCTGCTGATCACCCTGCACGTAGGATTGGCTCTGCTGATCACCCTGCACGTAGGATTGGCTCTGCTGATCATCCCGCACGTAGGATACACTATATCACGAACCATGGTGGTGGTTCATATGGTAGGGATAATGCGGAAAAACATGGCCGCCCATGCATCAGGACCGCGACCATATTTTTTGCTGAAATATATGTATTCAGTGAAACCTCTTATAACAAACTTCCCTAATAGTGGAAACCTCTCTATAACAGACTGCTTGTGTGGGTCCAGATAGATTGCTATGTGTATAAAATGAGCTAGAATAGTGTGAACCTCTGTATAACAAGCTGTTTTCAGGTCCCAAATTGTCAAGAGGTCCCACAATAACATATCTCTGGATGCAAATATGTACTTTTGGAAACATCGTGCACTACATCGGTTTGATCAATCTGCTATTAATCTTCTTTCTTTCAACATAGACGCAAGAGAAGGAGTGAAAGGAACACTGCAAAAGCTGAGAACGTGGAGAGCAATAACGTTGAAACTCTTGAGAACGAATATGCCTTCAGTGGGTTCTAAGGCAGCCTCTACCGATGAAAATCCAAACAAGAAATTCAACATTCATAAGTAGACACGTAGTGAACTGATATAGCCTTCAGCTTATGCCATTAATATCCTGTAGTGTTTCTGGGTTCAGTAGTGAGTGAACTGGAGTAGCTAGATCAGTAGATTCTGTACAAAGTTGTGGTATATACCATGATAATGCACACACAAGTGCATGCATGTGTATTATCAAAACTGCACACACACACACACACACACACACACACACACACACACACACACACACACACACACACACACACACACACACACACACACACACACACACACACACACACACATGCACACACACACACACACACACACACACACACACACACACACACACACACACACACACATCCACACACACGTGCACACAAGTACATGTACACACATGCACACACAATTGAGCACGCATGCAAGCACACACAAGCACACGCGCACACACACACACACACACACACACCAACACACACACGTGCACACAAGCACACGCATGCACACACAATTGGGCACGCATGCAAGCACACACAAGCACACGCACACACACACACACCAACACATACACACACACACACACACACATCCACACACGTGCACACAAGCACATGCATGCACACACAATTGAGCACGCATGCAAGCACACACAAGCACACGCACACACACCAACACACACACACACACACACACACACACACACACATGTACGTATGTGTGCCACATTCATCCCATACATATCAAAATTAATGATCAACACTGAACAATACAATTATATACATACATGGCGCAACTACATACATAATTTGCATGACACACACAGTATATCATACAATGTTTTATACAGCATTTATACACATGAAACACGCACTGTACAGTATATACACAGTCATTCAAGTTGTATCAGATCGTGCTAGTTTTTCTCTTCGTGTGAACGAGGATTTTGCTCTCCTCCGAAGCTCCCTGCTAATGAGTTTCCTGTACTTGTCAGCTCCTTTCATCATAGCTCTGTTCTCGTTGGCCCGGCGGATCAGGTAAGGCATCACCTCGTTGATGGGACCATACGGTAGATATTTGTAAACCTCATACCCACTTTGACCTTTGGGAACGCAAGCCAGAATGGGAATGTAGAGCGATCAGAGAATGTAGGTATATAGATCTCTCACATGTGTACATATATACACGTGAGCTGAACTACTGTACATTGTGCATATAGGGATCGACAGTATGTAATACATTGTGTACATGTGTGTGTGTGTGTGTGTGTGTGTGTGTGTGTGTGTGTGTGTGTGTGTGTGTGTGTGTGTGTGTGTGTGTGTGTGTGTGTGTGTGTGTGTGTGCATGTGTGTGTGTGTGTGTGGTGTGTGTGTGTGTGTGTGTGTGTGTGCATGCGTGCGTGTGTATGCACATGTATGTAGGCATTTGTCTCACACATTACATACAGGAGTTACACCGTGACGTGTATGAGTGTTCATATGTGTTGGTGTCCAGGAGGCATACATAGGTACATGTGCACACTGCACACAATCTCACCGAGTGTGAGACTGACGTGATCGCACATCCCGTAAAGCTGACCAAACGTGACAGTTCCGTCATGAGCCGGAACACCGAGTCGTGACATTCTATGAAGTGGAACATGAGATGTAATTACTGGAAGTATGCAAAATATTTCTTCAATTCTAGATCTCCATTATTCAGGTATCAGCCGTGTGTGTGTGTGTGTGTGTGTGTGTGTGTGTGTGTGTGTGTGTGTGTGTGTGTGTGTGTGTGTGTATTTGCATGCATGCATGCGTGTGTGTGTGTGTGTGTGTGTGTGTGTGTGTGTGTATGTGTGTGTGTATGTGTGTGTGTGTGTGTGTGTGTGTATGTGTGTGTGTGTGTGTGTGTGTGTGTGTGTGTGTGTGTGTGTGTGTGTGTGTGTGTGTGTGTATGTCTAATTTTACATGGGGTAACCAACAGCCCGGGGGCTACTATTAAGACACACAAAACAACTCACTCCCTCACTGCATGGCTAGCACTCTCCTCGTTGTGGGAAGCCACCATCAAGCTGACCCTGCCTCCCTTTGCCTCGCATAGCAACCTAGTGATGTTTCCGTTGTAACAGCTATCCGTGTCTTCCTTGGTGTCGTGAATGGGAGAAGAGTAGCCCATCTCCTCCGCTCTCTCCCTCTCCTGTTCCATGTAGGCACCACGAACAAGCTTAACGCCATAGTAGAACTGCCACCTCTTGCTCAGAGCAACATCCTCCTCAATCACAGCTGGAGATTTCTGCAATGAGAATTCATATGTAATACTACATATGGTATAAGTTTAATCTTGAGACATGTCACCATGGCAGTGATTGCCATGGTAACAATATCACCATAGCAACATGTATCACCATGGTAACAACCAACCTTCAAATAGGACTGTATGGTGTTGTAGACCACGGGGATGGTGTGGTTGTAGTCCGGCATGAGAACACTGACAGCAATGTGTCGAATACCAGGTTGGTAGTACGACTGTTCTGCGTCCACCATCATTCGCACACCGAGCGTACTTGCACTCTGAGGAAGATGAAGTGCACACACGTGTAACACAGGAGTACAGTAGTGTTTTCATGAGAGAACACCTTCAGGGATCTAGGAAAGGTGGTCTCTCAAAAGAGGTGGTCCCTGACAAGAAGGAAGTGAATTTGGGGCATACTACATTCGTGACCGGCAAAGCTAGTCCTACAAAAGAGGTGGTCCTTCACAAGGTAGTCTCTCAAAGGGAGGGGGGGTACTGCACTTAAAACAGTACTGGTTATGAGAACACATTGAGATTTGTCAGTACAAATGGGCAGGATGTGATGAAGATGTTCAGTGAAATCTCCGATAGTGTAGGCTCCAGAATAAGGACACTCTCTATAAAGGACACAGCTTGAGGTCCCAAAATATTTTCCCCTTATAGTTCCAGTACATTTACAACCTCCCAAAGAGGACAACCTCCTTGCAAAGGACAAGGAGACTGTTCTAAAGCGTCCTTCACTCAGACCTCCTACTGTAATAGTCTGTGTCAGACACTGTGTACAATTGTGAACATAGTCTCGCATAGCCCAGACCCATGCTCGCCTCCATTTTTCAAATGTGACGTCACCATCCCGGCTACGCGAGACTATTGTGAACACTGGTGTTATAAGAGGGTCCTTTGTGAAGTGGTGGTGGGGGTTAGGGGTGGGGGGTTAGGGGTGGGGGTTAGGAGTGGGGGTTAGGGGCGGGGGTTAGGGGCGGGGGTTAGGGACATACTGCTACTAGCCGTTTATATGTGATACATACAATGCTGTTGTCATGGTTTCTCCTGACATTTTGATAAACCATGTATTGATATGTGCACTCACATTACTATTATTCCACACACATACTCACAGTATATAAAGTATACGTAGTTGCTTATTATTCACTTTCATATAAAACAATGAACAACACGCTGTGTGTGTACTTAAAGTGTTTGTTGTGACTGTACAGTGTACGTTATCTTTGTTAAAGGGTTCAATCTGACAACACACACTAAACTAGGGGTCACTAAACTAGGGGTCACTAAACTAGGGGTCGCTAAAAGCAAAATTGAATAGACTAGAGCAAACGTAGAATCTTGGAAGGTCACAGATGAACCCAGATTGTCTGTGTGAACGAAGACAAGCACGAAAAAGAACCCTTCGCTTTCCTCAACACTCAAGTGTGGTATACATGGTGGTGACTGTGTGTGTGTGTGTGTACTTGAATACAATACAGTTATACATGCCCAATCCCCTCAGCACACATACGCATGTGCGTTCAGAAGTATGATTACATACAGTATGCTACTTCCAGCACAAGCACACAAACATACACACACACACACACACACACACACACACACACACACACACACACACACACACACTTCAGCAATAGTCCGTGCTCTCAGTAACATATTTGCCATTTGTATCTGTCCATCTTCTGACAAGTAGAGGACTGAGTGAGTGTCCTTCATTGCTTTAAACATTTTGTGGATCTTTCTTCCTGGCTCAAAGAATTTCAACCAATCCAGCAAGTCAACGTGTCTATTAAGTGAGAGAAGAAGATGAAATCAATGTACAGTATATGTAGGTGTTGCGTGTGTGTGTGTGTGTGTGTGTGTGTGTGTGTGCAATTGTTACATTGGATATGCATACATACTGACATCATGTCATGTGTAGGTACATGCACCTACACATCATGTCATGTGTACATGATCATCATGTACCATGACATGGTACATACAGCTGTATATACATGGATTGCACTAATACATGAAGACCACACCCACACAAAGACCACACCCACAGTCGCATACCCGGATCCATCCAAATCCATTTCTCCGTACAGCTCCTCAACCGTGGCCGCAGAGCAGTCTACCTGTGTGCGTGGAGAGGGTAAGCAGTTGAGCAGTACACAGGTCTGTGCAGAAGATGCCATATGGTAGGTGTTAATTTTCGTGAATCTCACGAATGAGCTCACATTTGTGAAAATTCAATCGCAAATATTTGGTTATATACATAGCCTATTAATGAAATATATATAGTACGGACTGGTCCATTCATAAAAATAAAATGGTGAATTACAACCAAGTTTTAGATTCACGCAATACGTGCCCCGTGAAAATTAACACCTATAAGTACGGCATACCAAGCACAACCTCAACAATCTACAGCACATGTAACAATTGAGACAAACAATGCTGAGTTCTGACACACGCACACACTCACATACACATACTGTACACACACACATACATACATGCACACACACACACACACACACACACACACACACACACACACACACACACACACACACACACACACACACATACACATGCACACACACACACACCACTCCCCACACACACAACCTACCCCTGCTTTCTGTAACCAAGCTTGTAAGCTCTCTTGCGTTAATACCTGTCCAAATGTACCTTGCAGTGATGATGATAATGAATGAGTGGGTGTCGATAGTGGATTGAGTGGAGATGAGGGTGGGGATAATGGGGAGGATGACGGTGAGGGGGTGGTTGATGACGAAATGCTATAAAACTCTCTTCTAGTTCGTGTGAGGACTTCAGCTAATTCCAACTGAAAGAGAGTTTAAGAAGATGAGGACAGTTACAAGTGTGTGATGTGAAACTGGAATCATTGCAAATAAGCACACACAATATACATATGCTCACACACGTACATGACACTGTGTGTACACATGTGTGCAATAGTACACACACATACGTACGTACGCACATCACGGCACATGCAAACTTGTATGTGGATACACACACACACACACACACACACACACACACACACACACACACCACACTACGCACACACACAGACCACACACACACACCACACACACTACACACACACACACACCACACACACACACACACACACACACACACACACACACACACACACACACACACACACACACACACACACATACACACACACACACACCAAAAACTCGGGTCTCCCAAGTGCAGTCAACTTCACGGCAACAAAGGCTGTGGTACCAACAGAACATTCAGCTGCAGCTTTGAGAGACAGAAGAAAGCTCTCCATGTTCCGATCGCATTCCTCTTCTCCGCTGTAGAAATGTGTTCGAGCTGATGCACGCTTTATGACTTTAGCCTTCACTTTGGTGGACTTGAATTCAGGAGAACTGTGTCCTGTGAGTTATGAATGCAAGACATGAATATACATATTAGGGCAGGTTTGAGAATACTTCACATGAGGTAGGGACAGAGTGATGAGTGTGTACTAGTCTGTGTACTGTACATGAGGTAGGGGCAGAGTGAGGAGTATGTACTAGTCTGTGTACTGTACATGAGGTAGGGCAGAGTGAGGAGTATGTACTAGTCTGTGTACAGTAATAGACCTATAGCATATAAGACCGAGGTATTCCTACATACACACACGTATGTACACACCTTGCTTGCCTCCATTGGCAGCTGAGTCCTGTGCTCGTTGTCTGCAAGTGCATAGAAATGAGTAGACGCGGGACACAAGTACACACAGTACATACTACACATACTAAACATACACATAACACATACAATACATAAAGTAGTATACAATACCACGTGCACATACATGCAGTGAAATCTCAGATAGTGGACACTCTGAAACAAGGACACTCTGAAACAAGGACACTCTGAAACAAGGACACTCTCTCTACAAAGGACACAGCTTGAGGTCCCAAAATTTTCCTCCCTATAGTCAAAAGGCACTTTAAACCCCCCAAAGAGGACAACCTCCTTACAAAGGACAAAAGAGGCCACTCTAAAGTATCCTTAAGTAAGACTCAACGAGTGGTCATGTGTCATGTATTTCGCAGAGTACCCTATCATGTAGGAAACATGACTACTCTCAATCTTCTATGACATCACAAAGGTATACTGTCATGTGAGGAATTTGATACGATGAAGTCATCTTAGGAGGCTGGTATATAGATATACAACTTTGGTCAGAGGTTATGGAAACTGACCTGCCAAAGGCCACAGGTGCAGATACACAGACAGGATGGAGCACAAGCACACACACATACCCAACACACACACACACACACACACACACACACACACACACACACACACACACACACACACACACACACACACACTCCTAACATACCTTTTCTCAAGGGAAACCTCCTCTGTGTCTGCAATATCTTTCTCTACTGCATAGTCGAGGACAGGGTAGATCCCATGTTCCTTGAGGCTCCCAATCACTTTCTTCAGTTCGGGGATTGATTCCCCGCCCACAAACTGTCCGTACACAGTAGCCCGCATCACTCTATTGAACAAACGTTCCCCCAGAATCCTACGTGACAGTTTGGTGAGCTGCAGGGGACGGAGACGAATAGACATTACATATTATACAAAGAAAATGCACGTAAACCATACACATATACACAGATGTGTGTACACACACACATGCATGCATACACACACGCACACGCACACACACACACACACACACACACACACACACACACACACACACACACACCACACACACACAAACACACACGTACACACACACACAGTACATTCACTACTACGTATTCCCCTACTCCTCACCATTTCACTTCTGTCCACAATGTAGTTAAACCTGAAAAGCTGATAAACGAACCAGGCTCTGAATAGCTCTCTAGTAGGGATGACGGCGAGAGACGAAGTGTTCTCACCAAACTTAGGAGTGACTGTAGGACGTACGTTCGAGCGCGGTTCATTAACATTTCTGAGAAGTTCTTTCTTGGACTTCGGGGTAGGAGGCACGGTGTGTACACTCGAGGAATATACAACAGTTCCCGAAGACCACCGTTCAAGGAGACGGCAAAACCTACGCTGGCCTACAACCCGCCCCATCTTCAAGAAACACGAATTGTGCCTAATTGATATTATTCCGAACGCTGTAACAACCACCTGACCATAGATCCTTTATGACCTGACCACATGCACACTTGATGTACCGCATGGAGAATTTTCATAGATTAAATTTCGTGCAACCATAGATAATATAGGTACGTGCATATCTATGGTGCTTGTGCGATGGCATCCCAACCAAACACAGTGCACAGCAGTGCCTCAAAGAATCCAACACTTGATGCATCGGTCAGGTATACAGAGTCAGTTATAGAGCTGACGAGTGTACTCTTAGTATAATCAATCAATCAATCAATCAATCATTATTAATATGCACACATGATCAGACACTCGGGTAATACTCGATCCAATATGTTGACTGTCCCATAGAACACATGTTGCCAGTTAATTTGGAGAAACCGTTGATGTATGTGTAGAAATAAGAGGTCCCACTGCACGTCTGCTGATAGCGTTGTGTTCACATCGATATTGCAGACTGAATGGGGCAAACAGCAGATCATGTATTTTGAGCATCTCTCGGCATCTTTCAGTGCATGATTGTGTGCATGTGTGTGTGTGTGTGTGTGTGTGTGTGTGTGTGTGTGTGTGTGTGTTCATGCGTGTGTGTGTTCATGTGTGCATATGTTCATGTGTGTGTGTGTTCATGTGTGCATATGTTCATGTGTGGGTGTATGCATGAGTATATGCATGGGTGCATGGGTGCTCGCACACATGAGGCTCAGAGCCCTCACAAATTCAAAAGGTGTGCGAGTAATTGCATGCTTTGATCCGTGTCTCAAATTGTCCGAGTGTGACAAGCATATTTTCAGTATACAAATCCTACAGCATGAGATGCTATCAGGTGAGATATCGATTACATTAAAATGCCCCAAAATGTGAAGAATGTACATTGATTTCTGTTACAGTGACAGTAGAATTGGGGGAGTTTCTTTAGGTTACATTAGTACTAGATACAGGTCTTTCAGAAGAATTCTATCTTGAATGGAATTATGCTTAGTTAGAGCAAGCGGTGGTCTTTGAAGGGTACACAAGAACACTTAAATTCTTGTTACATCATAGGTTAGAGTATCTATGGTTACATGAAGTAATGCTCTTTTGGCGATGTAGTTTACGTAAGTACAACAACCAGCAATTGGAGCAGCTGTCGGAGGAAATTTCCTGACGGGATAGACTTACAATGACGTCATGGCTCACATGTAAGTTTTCGCGGACACAGTACCCCGATCGGGACTTGCACGGCTGTTCTGTAACTACCGATACGACCACAGATACTCCAGCAACTTTCCCTGTCTTGGTTTAACGTGACGACACCAAACCTTTCTGTGCTGGGCATAGATTTAACCTACCCACCGCATCAAATGGGAGTCTGGACGTTCCTTCACTGTACCATCCTGGTTCACTCCCTACTGGCGATATGGTCCACTTCGCAGACAGCGTCTACGTGCGGGTATCGACCTCCACTTGCTAGCGAGGTGAGTTACATACACGTAGTACTATAAGTCGTGTATAATTATAGACTGATCACAGATCCAGATTTCGATCAGTCGTGCCGTGATAATCTAAACATAAGTTACATCATTAATTTATCTCTCTTCTGAATCATAGATATATATACCTCAGGTCCTATTTGATACTGACTAGTATCCGGATGCGTACTGTGTATAGTACAGGATACATACATGCATGTAGTTGTGTTATTTCATGCTGGGTGAGACATGTGTGTGAGGTGGTAGCTTGCTGCACTAGGTAGGCCGAGAAGCCTCGGCTCATGACACACTCAGCTTGTAGTCTTGCCGAGTGGCGGGATGCTAGGTTTCAATGGAACGGTCTGAGCTAGGATCCAGTTATGATTGTGTTCTGTTGTTGGACTATCATGCCATACAATCCCCCGTGTACACAGACTATTCTGCAAACTGTGACTACCGTACGTGTGCTTAGAGAACTAAGCCTAGTGCGCTACGGGCCAGCACATCATGTGGAGCACACGAGTATTTAGTCAGGGTCTAAGAAGTGCAGCCTGTGCAATTCAGCCAAATGAAGCAACACTCTATTGTACTATTGTACGTAATGGTAGCGTCTATACTGCAGCTATAGATTAGGAAGTTTGTACCTGACATTATTGTAGAATACACTGAATATCAATCTGTGGTATACGTAGTACTATGTGCCTGACAGGCTTCAGTGTGTAGTCTACACTATATAGGGGTTTCACTGTGTTTGGGTACACACCGTATATATAATAATATTACAGCGGACACTGTTGTAAGATTGACTTGATCTACATAATGTTATTATGGAGGATACCACACAACATACGTGTGCATATGTGGTATGCGGTGTTGTGAAGGGTGTGAGGTGTGTGTGTGTGTGTGTGTGTGTGTGTGTGTGCGTGCGTGCATGCATGCGTGCGTGCGTGTGTGTGTGTGTGTGTGTGTGTGTGTGTGTGTGTGTGTGTGTGTGTGTGTGTGTGTTTCTGCATCTAACTTTCAAACTCAGTGCGTGCAGGCAGGTGATTCATTGGCTTGCATGGGTTTACAATATATATATTAGTCTATTTTCAACTTGCATGTTTGTCAATAAGTGTTTTGTATTCATAGCATTTTCACTACTGAAGTTTATATGGTAAATTTAACTAGTCTAAGACTAAATTTAATTTGATTTGTTTATGGCGTGAAACATCTCTATTATGGACACTTTGCAAACTGAACAAAGAACCAGTCATACTGAAGTTTACACTGTTGAGAGGTTATTTTTTATGCATAATACCTAGTCTTTATCGACCCACAAAAGCATTCTGTTATAGCTATATATAGAGAGGTTTCCACCACGGGGGGGGGGGGGGGGGGGTTAGTTTGTGATAAGAAGAGACATACAGCTAGTGGGCCCTCGTTCATCCATCTATGCCTGTCCCTCATAAAGTGTGTCAGACCAACCAGGTGTTGGATAGATCAGGTGTTGGATTAACCAGGGAAGACAGTGCGCAGCTTATATATAGTGATGGGGATTCACAACTGAGGATCGGATAAATCCGGTTTCGGCATAAACCAGTGTCGGATAAATGAGGTGTGACTGGATACAACTTCAGTGTACAAAATACTATACGGGTGTGTTAAAATGTTATTATATTGCACAATTGTATGTGTTCGTTATAAGCAAATCATCACCTACATGCTTGGGCTAGCAACATGATTGGTTATCTATTGCCAGTATGCTCAATCACTCACTACTAATAGATCACATTCCACACACTTCCTAGTAAGTGTTGTTTGCTTCATCATTCATGTCTGAGGATGGCTTTAGTTCACTTGCAACAGAAGCTAGTGAAATGCATGACCAGAAATCCTGCCTAATCCAGCACCGAAAAGAAAAAGAATTGTATAAATACTGTATGAAGATTTTAACTGAAGGAACTGGATAAAGCAGTAGTATAGTGTACAGTTGGTTTGACTTGCTACGACTGTCATACAAAGTGCTGGGGGCAGGGAAAGGGAGGGACCAGCCCTGGGCACTTAGTGGGATGGTCGTAGCAAGCCAGACTAAGTGCACAGTAGGATTTTTTGCAGATTTGTTCCTATAAAACTATAATCCTACACAGACACACTGTAGATGGTGAGGGAACTGGATATCTGAGGTCTCACTGTGCGCATGTGTACATACAGTCACATCTGATTTATCCTACACTGGTTTATCCAGAAATCTCATTTATCCGACACTCTGTTGTGAGTCCCCATCACTAAACTGTACACAATTCCAACACTTGGTTTATCCAACACCTGATTTATCCAACACCTGGTTTATCCAACACCTGATTTATCCAACACCTGATTTATCCAACACCTGGTTTATCCAACACCTGATTTATCCAACACCTGATTTATCCAACACCTGGTTTATCCAACACCTGGTTTATCCAACACCTGGTTTATCCAACACCTGGTTTATCCAACACCTGGTTTATCCAACACATTCATGGGGAACAGATGCCGTCGGATAAACCAGTTCCCACTGTACTAGCTACTAGCTAGTAGGTAATATTATATAATCCTTATTAGTACAAACTCCATAGAGCCCCTTCCCCTCCTCAGGTGAGCTATGCTAGAAGCAGTTCACCTGGACATTCTACGTCGAAGAGGCAGACTCACCAGTCCATCAGAATTGCTCCGTTCTATGACAGCACTGTTGATTCGTGAGTTATACATCCCCAATGGCAACCATGCATGAACATGACAGATGGTTTGATTGAGTCGTGTGTTGTCCAGTACACATGTGTTTGTACATTGTGTGTATGTGTGTGCTGCATATGTGTTTGTACACTGTGTGCATGTGTGTGCTGCATATGTGTTTGTACACTGTGTGCATGTGTGTGCTGCATATGTGTTTGTACACTGTGTGCATGTGTGTGCTGCATATGTGTTTGTACACTGTGTGCATGTGTGTGCTGCATATGTGTTTGTACACTGTGTGCATGTGTGTACTGCATATGTGTTTGTACATTGTGTGTATGTGTGTGCTGCATATGTGTTTGTACACTGTGTATGTGTGTACTGTATATGTGTTTGTACATTGTGTGTATGTGTGTGCTGCATATATGTGTTTGTACACTGTGTGCATGTGTGTGCTGCATATATGTGTTTGTACACTGTGTGCATGTGTGTACTGCATATGTGTTTGTACATTGTGTGTATGTGTGTGCTGCATATGTGTTTGTACATTGTGTGTATGTGTGTGTACTGCATATGTGTTTGTACATTGTGTGTATGTGTGTGCTGCATATGTGTTTGTACACTGTGTATGTGTGTGCTGCATATGTGTTTGTACACTATGTGCATGTGTGTACTGCATATGTGTTTGTACATTGTGTGTATGTGTGTACTGCATATGTGTTTGTACACTGTGTGCATGTGTGTGCTGCATATATGTGTTCGTACACTGTGTGCATGTGTGTGCTACATATGTGTTTGTATGAGTATATGGTAAATGGGTGGGTTGGTGCAGAAGAGGGTGTGACCTCTGTGAATTCATCCCCCTAATCCTCAGGTTGAGTGCGGCCCAACAGAATTTGATCAAGGTAACAAGCTAGTTTGCATGGAATATATGTGCATGTTCTGCTTAAGTCGTTTTTGCATGTATGCAAGTCTAAAATTTCAGCATTCTCTGTATACATACACTCCTCTAGTGATGTACGAGTCACATTTCTGTAATTTTGAGGGGAAGTAAGGGAATCTAGGCCTATATCTTAAAGACCACCTGTACAGAAAGACCATCCCAGACCTGTCTACAAAGGCCGCAACTATTTTTGTGCTCATAATATTTTAAGTACTCCATGTGTAGGATTGACACCGAAAAAACATGGCTGCCATACATTAGCACAAATTTATAATATTCGCCCGAAAACTAACGCTACAGTACAGTTTAATAATATCAATATAGTCATGCTTTACAGTGTTTTTAATTGGTGCTATACATTGTTTAATATTAATTAGCTGACTTCCCGAATAGCTAGATATGTTCAATGTGGACGGGTGATCACTTACAATTAATATTCATTAATAATTCTATCTAGTCTTGAAACTAGACGGCACTTCCCTGATGTCACATGATGTCACATGATGTCACATGATGTCATTCTGCCGCTCGAGGTCGGTCATGTGAGATCAAAGAAGTTGGGCTTGGTTTCAAGACTGTGATAAGTCCACCATAAACACTCTATATAGAACGTTCCACTTTGGAAGTATAACCACTGGCGGCGCGGCATCCACATGCAGCTGTGACCATCCCATCTCATCTGTTATCTGTATTATCTGTTCTCATGTCTGCGCACGTAGGTTGATGTTGTTCCGGAGCTGTTAACATTTGTTCGAAATGTGCTGTCAGTAAAGCCGTTTAGTGGGAACATTCTACTTTCACGGTTAGCTCACAGAACACACTACAGCCTTAGATCATGGAAAGATAATACACAATAAAGTCTACTATTGTGTGTATGTGTGTGTGTGCATGTGTGTGTGTGTGTGTGTGCGTGGGCCTGTGTGTGTGTGTGTGTGTGTGTGTGTGTGTGTGTGTGTGTGTGTATGTGTGTGTGTGTGTGTGTGTGTGTGTGTGTGTGTGTGTGTGTGTGTGTGTGTGTGTGTGTGTGTGTGCCTGCTTTCATTTTCCTCAAGCCATCAGGAGCACTCCTGTTTCATTTCCTCTTCTTCCACACCTGTACAGAGACTGTGCCCTTCCCAACACCAGGTTGTTCAATCCGGACATCAGCATTACTGACACCT
>CAUJGJ010000025.1:1006400-1011400 GCA_963170055.1 Halisarca cf. caerulea
CGGTTCCCTCGCCTTATCCACAATTTCATCCAGAATGGATGTGTGTGGATAAGAATGAGGTCTGACTGTATGATGGTTGTTACCACCACAATCACGCACCCAATGTATGGTAAAAAGGAACTTACGTAAGTGTGCAGTGAATGACAGTCAGTTGTGGTATGTGTGTGTATGGTATGTGTGTATGTGGTATGTGTGTATATGGTATGTGTGTACGTGGTGTGTGTGTATGTCGTATGTGTGTATGTGGTGTGTGTGTACGTGGTGTGTGTGTAGATGCTCCTAGGCTAGTAGACTACACTTTTCTTACGTCTTTGATGATTATCTGAAGCAGTGGATGAAATGATTGAGTATTCAATGTGCGTATTAATGTGTTTTAGTTAAGCCTGTCTAATTTGTGTGTTTGTGTGTGTGTGCTCATGCATGTAAGTATGTGTGTGTGTGTGTGTGTGTGTGTGTGTGTGTGTGTGTGTGTGTGTGTGTGTGTGTGTACATGTGTGTGTGTGTGTGTGTGTGTGTGTGTGTGTGTGCATGTGTGTGTGTGTGTATGTGTGCATGTATGTGTGTGTATGTGTGTGTGCATATGTTTATGCTCACAATTATTCATGTACATACGTATGTACATACATGCACACATGCGTATGTACAAATGTATATGCACACATGTGTATGTACAAATGTACATGCACACATGTGCATGTACATATGTATGTGTACAAATGTGTATGTATGCAAAGTACACACTTGTGAATAGTGTACAGTTTAACTTACTTAAAAAAATATTGGGAAAATCTCCCAAATAGCAAGTACTCCTTGCTTTCTCCCAACCTCATGTACACACATTACTGTAAATGACACACTAAGTAATTTTATGTACTTCTGATAATGTTGACTCGGAGGTAGTACTATTGTTTGGCTTATACGTACCTTGATGGAACTTACTAGCCAAGTTCCTTACATATGAAATTGCACCATTGATCCTTGTCAATAGAGCAGCACTAACAAGCACATTTTGATTCTATTTACACTTACGGGTGCCCTGGGCTTCTGTTACTGTTATTGTACTGTGGATGTCCATATACAGCCTTTCTGTGTACATCAGGCATTGTTGAAGTACATGCTTTCCTGTCACATGACTACTATCACATGTCACATGACTACTGTCACATGTCACATGACTACTGTCACATGTCGCATGACTACTGTCACATACCACATGACTCCCTTCACATGTTCTGAAAACTACATAATATGTTCAGAGTACGTATCTACACAGTAACATCCCTTAATTGTAGTGGCATTGTACGTACCTACTTGCTCAGGAATAGGAACCTTACAATACTCCTTCTGTATGTTCTTATCACATGTTTACTGAAAGGAATGCTCTCCAGTAATGCTTCTAGTATGCCAAGCCTGCACTACATGGTGCATGATGGAATGGGAGGAAATGTAGGCCCCAAAACATTTAGACTAGGGGTAAATTCTACAAGAAGTGATCCCAGGACAAAATTTTGTCCCGTTGTAAAGTTGTACTCTGATAAGCGAATGTATTTCTGGTTAAAACACACTCCTGGTTAGCACACACTCCAGGTTAGCACACACTCCAGGTTAGCACACACTCCTGGTTAGCACACACTCCTGGTTAGCACACACTCCTGGTCAGCACACACTCCTGGTCAGCACACACTCCAGGTTAGCACACACTCCTGGTCAGCACACACTCCTGGTTAGCACACACTCCTGGTTAGCACACACTCCAGGTTAGTACACACTCCTGGTCAGCACACACTCCTGGTTAGCACACACTCCAGGTTAGCACACACTCCTGGTTGGCACACACTCCTGGTCAGCACACGCTCCCAGTTAGCACACACTCCTGGTCAGCACACACTCCCAGTTAGCATACACTCCTGGTCAGCACACACTCCCAGTTAGCATACACTCCTGGTCAGCACACACTCGTAGTTAGCACACACTCCTGGTTAACACACACTCCTGATTAGCACACACTCCTGGTTAACACACACTCCTGACTAGCACACACTCCTGGTTGGTACACACTCCTGGTCACCACACACTCCCAGTTAGCACACACTCCTGGTCAGCACACACTCCCAGTTAGCACACACTCCTAGTTAGCACACACTCCCAGTTAGCACACACTCCCATGCAGTTAACACACACTCCTGGTTAACACACACTCCTGATTAGCACACACTCCTGGTCTGCATACACTCCTGGTTAGCACACACTCCTGGTCAGCACACACTCCTGGTCAACACACACTCCTGGTTAACACACACTCCTGGTTAGCACACACTCCTGGTCAGCACACACTCCCAGTCAGCACACACTCCTGGTCAGCACACACTCCTGGTTAGTATATATTGTGTATACATAGTTTTTCCCATGGCACACTCATAGTCTTGCAAAGTACTGACCACCACCTCCTCTCCCTTTTTGTATACTGACCTTATTAGTAAGGGAAGTTGCACAAACATAGTAATGTTGGCATTGTGGTATGCCCCTCCTCAGGTGAGCTATGCTGGAAGTGCCTCGTCTGGTCATTCTACTTCAAAGAGACAGACTCACCAGTCCATCAGAGTATCCACGTTCTATGACAGCACTGTTGACTTGTGAGTTGTTCGATTGTGTGTGTGTGTGTGTGTGTGTGTGTGTGTGTGTGTGTTTGTATCTGTGTGTTTGTATCTGTGTCTGTGTCTGTGTGTGTGTGTTTGTGTGTGTGTGTTTGTGTGTGTTTGTATGTGTGTGTTTGTGTGTGTGTGAGAGTGTGTGTGTGTGTGTCTTTGCACGCGCGCGCGCGTGTGTGTGTGTGTTGTGTGTGTTGTGTGTGTGTGTGTGTGTGTGTGTGTGTGTGTGTGTGTGTACGTACATGTGTGTGTGCGTGTATTGGTGCAGAAATGCTTTGAGTGGGCATGGGTGTGTGTACATACGTACGTATGTGATTTTTACACACAAAAGTATCCTCTCTCTAATCGTAGGTTGAGTGCAGCTCAGCAGAATGTCATCAGGGTAAGAAGCTTGCTTGACAGTGGAATAGCATGTAGCCACTGTTATCAACACACACTGCAATGCATGCTTGCCTCTCTTCATCATTGTGGACTGTACTGAGTGGACCTCTTTAGTCTACCCACATGTTGAGATCTCCCCATCATTGTAGACTGTACTGAGTGGACCTCTATAGTCTACCCACATGTTGAGATCTCTCCATCATTGTAGACTGTACTGAGTGGACCTCTATAGTCTACCCACATGTTGAGATCTCCCCGTCATTGTAGACTGTACTGAGTGGACCTCTATAGTCTACCCACAGTTGAGATCTCCCCGTCATTGTAGACTGTACTGAGCGGACCTCTATAGTCTACCCACATGTGGAGATCTCCCCATCATTGTAGACTGTACTGAGTGGACCTCTATAGTCTACCCACATGTTGAGATCTCCCCATCATTGTAGACTGTACTGAGTGGACCTCTATAGTCTATCCACAATCATGATTTATGTACTTTACCCATGTACTCTTACGTGGCTCTCCTCACCTCTCCTCTTCTGACCCATGTATGCATGTAGACAGATGTTGTACCAGAGCTGATATCATTTCTTCAAAATGTCCTGTCAGTGGTGCCATTTAGTGGGAACATTTTGCTCTCACGGTTAGTTCACGGAGCATGGTGATGTGATGGAGTTGTAAATAACTGCATTTTTTGCTCGTGTCCTTTTCTCACAACTAAACCCCTTTCTCTTATTTTCCTTCCCTTCGTAACACTCTCCCTCCCTACCCTTGGCATGTCATT
Source organism: Halisarca cf. caerulea (assembly GCA_963170055.1). Taxonomy (NCBI): domain Eukaryota; kingdom Metazoa; phylum Porifera; class Demospongiae; order Chondrillida; family Halisarcidae; genus Halisarca; species Halisarca cf. caerulea. The sequence continues at coordinate 1,010,211 of CAUJGJ010000025.1, forward strand.
CTCCCTCCTGTCCACTCTGACTCCCTCTTTCTCCCTCTGTCCTTTTTCCTCTTCTCCCTCTCTTTCCCACTTTCTCCCTCCCCCTCTCTCTCCCTCCCTCTCACTCTCTCCCTCCCACTCTCTCCCTCCCTCTCACTCTATCCCTCCCTCCCTCTCTCTCCCTCCCTCTCTCTCCCTCCCCTCCCCCTCTCCCCCTCTCCCTCCCCTCCCTCTCCTCCTGCTCCTTCCCTGCTACACACAGCGGATGTTCTGGCACAAGATACTTCAATCCGGACACTAGTAACAGTGACACCTTCTGCCAGGGCTCCTGTGCGGCCACTACCACATGCGGCCCCATCACCATACCAAGCACCCACCTGAGTGTAAGTATATATACATATATGTCGTTTTTCGTGTCCAAAATGAAATTTTGAATGGTGTAAATTATTGAATATTTCTATGTACTTGTATGCTTTAATTTACACGGATCTTTAATTTTAGTGATTTTTGCAGTTTTATATTTGCGAACAGCCATGTTTTGCCATTGCACAAGAGCCCAATCTGAATTTTCACGGGTGTAAATTTTTGTGGATGGCTTCCAATCCACGAAAACCGCAAATATAAAACCACACAAAACCTAAAGCGTCCATGGTCCATGTTTCTATTTCTACAGTATCTTGCATGGTGTGCTAGCAAATGAGCACAAAACTTAAAACTGCAAATTCGGATTCTACGCATTTCACTGTTGGTGTAGACATAGTATGGTGTAGATTGGATAGCAGTGCACGTGAAGATTCAAACATATGCAAATTTATCTGTGATGAATTATGCAAAAGCTTCCACCAGCAAAAATTATCCACTAAATGATGTATACCATACCTTGTGGGCATTTTGTTATGTATGTGTGCATATGTACGTATGTGTGTGTGTCTGCTTGAATGGTGTTCATGTGTGGTGTATGTGTCTCAATGTTGTTTACCAGTGTCTCTGTTGTTTACCAGAAGGCAGCTGCATGTTTTATTAGTGTCTTTGTGTTTACCATGGCCAGTATCCTCCACTTGTTTACCAGTGTCCTCTACTTGTTTACCAGTGTCCTCCACTTGTTTACCAGTGTCTTCCACTTGTTTACCAGTGTCTTCCACTTGTTTACCAGTGTCTTCCACTTGTTTACCAAATTGCAACTGTTTTCATCAGTGCCCTCATGTTTGTCA
>CAUJGJ010000025.1:1018900-1026400 GCA_963170055.1 Halisarca cf. caerulea
GTAGTCCTACCAGCCACTAGAACAGTGGGGCCTCTGTAGTCCGACCAGCCACTAGAACAGTGGAGATTCTATAGTCCAACCAGCCACTAGAACAGTGGAGCCTCTGTAGTCTGACCAGCCACTAGAACAGTGGAGCCTCTGTAGTCCGACCAGCCACTAGAACAGTGGGGCCTCTGTAGTCCGACCAGCCACTAGAACAGTGGAGCCTCTGTAGTCCGACCAGCCACTAGAACAGTGGAGCCTCTGTAGTCCGACCAGCCACTAGAACAGTGGGGCCTCTGTAGTCCGACCAGCCTGTGAGGTGCAGTTTCCATACTAAAAAAAAAAAAGAAATTTACATACAGTAGAATCTCATTATAGCGAATCCCAAGGGGCACTGAAAACTCTTCACTATATCAGAAATTCACTCTAGCTAGATAAAATTTCATAGTAGACTGCAAACCGGGACACATGTGTTTTGTCACTCTAGGCAGAAATTCGCTGTAAAGTGTTCTTTATAACGAGTTTGCACTGTATAATGAACATTATGTGAGCTTTTGTGTTATCTTCATTTCCACTTCCTTCAGTACACCTGCTCCCCCACTGGTGGTCTCACTGTTTACGTCCTGGGAGTGCAAATAGCATGTGAATGTGTGGGGAAGGAGGTGTGTGTGTGTGTGTGTGTGTGTGTGTGTGTGTGTGTGTGTGTGTGTGTCTGTGTCTGTGTCTGTGTGTGTGTGTGTGTGTGTGTGTGTGTGTGTGTGTGTGTGTGTGTGTGTGCATGTCTGTGTGTCTGTGTGTCTGTTTGTCTGTCTGTGTCTGTCTATCTGTCTGTCTGTATGTGTCTGTGTGTGTGTCTCTCTCTTTCTCTCTCTGTGTGTGTGTGTGTGTGTGTGTGTGTGTGTGTGTGTGTGTGTGTGTGTGTGTGTGTACAAATGTGCGTATGTGTACCTGTGACCTCGGATGTACAGTTGCATGTATGAATTCTCCCCTCATGCAGCTGTCATTTCCTCAAATGTTACTTTTTCATAATATACGTACATTAGGTATCCTTCAGTATCACAGCTGCCTCCATCACCTACATGGGGACCATAGTGTGCCCAGCATGTAGAGATCTCTGTTGGGTGAGTTGAGAGTATATGGGCATGCCTTTATTCAAGCTTCCTTTGTGTTTATGAAAGTGTGTGTGTGTGGTGGTGGTAGTGTGTGTGTGTGTGTGTGTGTGTGTGGTGGTGGTAGTGTGTGTGTGTGTGTGTGTGTGTGTGTGTGTTTTGTGTGTGTGTGTGTGTGTGTGTGTGTGTGTGTGTGTGTGTTGTGTGTGTGTGTGTGTGTGTGTGTGTGTGTGTGTGTGTGTGTGTGTGTGTGTGTGTGTGTGTGTGCACATGTATGCATATGAGAGAAGTACGTATTTCTTTGTGTTTTCGTGATTACATGTATAATATGCTTTCATCTGCTTACATGTGTGCGTGCGCATGCATGATTCTTGGAGTGTTAAATTGTATGTGTCCTTACTTTTATCTCTATTCCATCTCTGATGAATGAACAGGACCAGACCAGCATGTGCCCAGCAGGTGAGTTTCACGCGTGTTTTTCTGATATTAACATGACACGGTCCTTCTCAGGCTAAAAAGCAGAATGGTATAAACTCAAACATACATGTTCGGCATGTGGTACATGTTCGCCATGTGGTACATGTTCGCCATGTGGTACATGCTGAGCATGTGATACGTGTTCGGCATGTGGTACGTGTTCAGCATGTGGTACATGTTCGGCATGTGGTACATGTTCGGCATGTGGTACATGTTCAGCATGTGGTACATGTTCAGCATGTGGTACGTGCTCAACATGTGGTACGTGTTCGGCATGTGGTACGTGTTCAGCATGTGGTACATGTTCGGCATGTGGTACATGTTCAGCATGTGGTACATGTTCAGCATGTGGTACGTGTTCAACATGTGGTACGTGTTCGGCATGTGGTACGTGTTCAGCATGTGGTACGTGTTCAGCATGTGGTACATGTTCGGCATGTGGTACGTGTTCAACATGTGGTACGTGTTCGGCATGTGGTACGTGTTCAGCATGTGGTACATGTTCGGCATGTGGTACATGTTCAGCATGTGGTACACGTTCAGCGTGACAGACCAATTTCTTTGTCTGTTGCACCTATGTACGTACTAATTTCCTTCTTATGTAATCTCAATTTCTGTCATTCATGCTGCACTGCCCTCCAATGCATTAGCATGGGGAGTAGTTAGAGGCCACTAACCCTTTCTCCAATTAGATGTAATTTCTATTGCATGGTGAAATACATAAAATGGCAGAATGCGTCTGGCTACATGAGACTAGTAGGGAGAACCCTGCTATCTTTAGATTACTATATGTTTCTGTATCACATGCTTGATTTCCCTCCATTTTCTTCATGTTGCCACAGCAACTGAATCTTGTCCGGGAAAAACTGCCACCGTTAATGGTATGGGTGTCATGCCAACCGGTGGAGGTACCAATCCTACATCCGGGGCTACCACAGCTGGTATCAGATCCCTCCTAATAGTGCTGACCTCCTGTTTGGTTCTCTGGGCAGTCTGAGATGGTCTGACGAACAGCATGGCATTGTACAAAATCCACACTGGAACCTGTATTCCATATTATATTGTACGAGTTCTTTTTGTATGATAATTATTATTAGTTTTATAATAATTTATAGTTTTGTAATTTAAAGTTTTGTATGATATGAATTGTAATGTATATAGTTTGTAATTACATTATATATCATATTTATAATGCTGACGTGACCGACACTATTTATAGTATTAATTATGTTTTCAACTGTATGTTTGTAGGTCTTATGTGGATTTGGCTAGTCAGCAATGACAATTATAGATAACAATTATAAATCTGATTGTTTGCTCATTGGTTGTTTCCTAAACAACTCGTGACCTCCTGTTTTGTCTGGATGTGGGGTATAATTCATTCAACGGCACAGTGAAGGTATGCGTCTTGGCCTTGTGCCTTCCTCATGCAATCCCCTTTCATACTTAGGATGACCGAAGAATGGTATTTCAGAACAGGACTTGTGTCTGCTGCTGTACCTATGCACTCCCAGTTTGTGGAGACAGCAACGTATGTTTTGTGTGTGTGCTGTGTTCATCTTTGCCGTAGTGACAGGCATTAAGGAGGACCCCTTGAAAACCAGTCTATTTGACTGAATGCATGGGGTATTAATTTCCTCCTAAAGATAAAATGCAATGGAAACTCGTTATAAAGAACACTCTTGCAGGGAGTTTCTGCCTAGAGTGACAACATACATGTGTCCCAGCTTGTATAGTCTACTATGGAATTTTATCTAGTTATAGTGAATTTCTGGTATCTATAGTGATCGAAGAATTTTCAGTGTCTCCTGGGATTCACCATAGTGAGATACCTCTGCAGTACAGTACCATGCATACAATACACATGGGAAATGTTTTGGATGTAGCTTTCGATTGATATGTACTGTTTTTGACTCATGCACTTAGTCTCACATAGCCAGATACAAACCTCTTTGGCAACATTTAAGAATTTCAAGGAGCCAAGTTGAGGGTCTGGCTACACGAGACTATGGCTCTCTATCTCAAATAATGACCCAGCAACACCTATACTCGAGCAGTATGGATTGCTAGACCATAGGCCTATAGTGAAACTATCATTGCATGTACCAGTTTGTGCGATGCAGCTAACCCACATTTACAGGTGTACTTCTTGGTAAAGGATAACAGTTGGGTGCCTGTGGGAACAGCCTATGGCTATAGGCTTACCAGTCTAAATGATACCGTGATAGTTATACCCTTGGTCCACACAATGCAATTCATATAACCGTATACTCTTCCGTATATTGTTTAACATGCGGAAGTCACGTGCAACAAAATGGCGTTTAACGCGGCCCTTCTGGATGAACTTATGGGATTGCATCGAAATGTTGCTCCAGGAGAAGGAAGATCTCAAGATCAAGACTGGAAAGATGATGAAGTGAGCACGTAATGCTTAGATAAAACTTGGACTGGGCGATATCTTGATCGTAGGCATAAGTCTTACCCTTTTCCTGTTTGCTTTGCATAGGTATGCAAGTATTTCTTGTGCGGCTTTTGCCCTTCAGAATTATTTGTCAACACGCGAGCGGACGTTGGTGAGTTGAATACGACGAGAAAATACCTAGGTATACAGTGGTGGATGCCTACGTGTGCAAAACTCGTACAGAATTTATCGGTTATCATCTAATGTTTTCAGTGTTGGTTTTGAGTTGGGTATCGTGACCAAACTGTTCACATAGATGTATGTGCTGTGTGGTTCTGTTGTGTACATGTGAGTGTGTGGGTTTGTGTGTGTGTGTGTGTGTGTGTGTGTGTGTGTGTGTGTGTGTGTGTGTGTTATGTTTGTGTTGGGATACAGAAATGTTTCTCGTTCATTTGTAGGTCAGTGTGATAAACTTCACGATGAATCTCTTCGTACAGCGTAAGTTGGCATGTCACACACACACACACACACACACACACACACACACACACACACACACACACACACACACACACATACACACACACACACACACACACACACACAGAGCAGCAGCAGTAGTAGTAGTGTATGTGCATACATACGAGTCTTGGAATTCTTTGTAATCGGACACTTTGAGCACATCCAAGAACGTGGAGATGTCATCAAATTGTCTGTAACAGTTTCAACTGTCTGTATGTATTGTGTGTGGTGTTGTTGTTACATGGTGGAGAGTATCAGGTGATGGTGGAGAGTGTCGTGTGTGGAGAGTGTCGGGTGATGGTAGAGAGTGTCGGGAGATGGTGGAGTGTTGGGTGATGCTGGAGAGTGTCAAGTGATGGTGGAGAGTGTCGGGTGATGGTGGAGTGTCGGGTGATGGTGGAGAGTGTCGGGTGATGGTGGAGTGTCGGGTAATGGTGGAGAGTGTCGGGTGATGGTGAAGAGTGTCGGGTGTGGAGAGTATCAGGTGGTAGGAGTGTCTGATGTGGAGGTTGTGTACATCTTATGCATATGTTTCAATTTCATTTCAACTCCAGATACAAAAACAGTGGGGAAGAATTTAAACTGGGATACGAGGAGGATTTCCTGGAGTACCTACAGAGCATCATACGCAGACTTGAGAGGAGACTTGAGCGGTGCCACCAGCGATTGGACACCAGCGCTCAGGCCAAGAACAAGGTACAGCCAAACCTCGTTTCATCATAGATACTCTATTATGGTGTAACCAGACTTCAGGGGACTCACAAAATTCGGTCTCAATGCTAGAAGTTCTTCTTATTGGGATGTTTAATGCATACAATATATGCACTGCTGTTACCAGCCCAACATGCCCGGACACTAGTTCGTTTTTAGCATTCAGTATTTTTCTTGCGAGTATTCTTAACAAGATTCTACCCAACAGGCATATGTGGTAACTGTCAACTTTAAAGTTTAAGTGTGCTTTCTCTTTTTGAAACTGGTGAACATATTTTGCCTCCTAAATGGGACTAGTCCAGCCAGCTGTGAGCCACAGTCATACGTAAGCGCCAACGGCAGGTTGTAAACCAGAAGCGTTTCTGTATCATAACACACACACACACACACACACACACACACACACACACACACACACACACACACACACACACACACACACACACACACACACACACACACATTCACACAAACCCACACACACATGTACACAACAGAACCATACAGAACATACATCATTAATTTTGAAAGAGAAAGGGAAACATTTCCCTTTCCTGCTCCTGGCGCTTGCATACAAACGTGAGTCACAGCTGGCTGGACCAAGATGGGACTTGATTGCTTGTTGTCTAATTGCTGAGTTTGTTTGACAAGTGCTGTTTGTATTTGCATTTGATGTGGGATAGCGGGTGAGGCCGGATGCAAATCCAGAGGAGGTGGCAAAATTGAACAAAGAGATAGAGGAGTTACTTGTGCAGGTGTGTGTGTGTGTGTGTGTGTGTGTGTGTGTGTGTCTGTGTGTGTGTGTGTGTGTGTGTGTGTGTGTGTGTGTGTGTCTGTGTGTGTGTGTGTGCACGCACGCGTGTGTGTGTGCGTGCATGCGTGAGTGTGTGTGTGTGTGTGTGTGTGTGTGTGTATGTGTGCGTGTGTGCGTGCTATTTCTATTATCCGTGTATATGTACATGTTATTGTATGTGTGTTTTGAGAAGCATATTGCATACACACAGTATGTGTATACATAGCTCCAGTGTCTTTACTTGGACTCCTGTGACAATGACAATGACAGTGACTGTGTGTCTTTACTTGTACTCCGCTCCATCTTGTCCCTCACGAAGGTTGAAGCATCTGGTAACACGGGTGAAGTGGATAAAGCTCAGGAGCTGATGGTGAAGGTGGAGATGCTGAAGACAGAGAAGGAGAGACTACTGCAGAAACAGGTATTTACTTAACTACCAGCACTCATCTGCTTAATATTGCTCTCTACACGCACACATGCACACACACACACACACACACACACACACACACACACACACACACACACACACACACACACACACACACACACACACACACACAGAGTCGTTAATCTTATGTACGTATCTAAAAGAATCTTGTTTGCCCAATGTGCGGTTGTAATGTACCTTCCGAAGTTCACATGCAGTGTGACCAGAGATGTGCAGTATACACCCGTCTAGTGTACACATTTTGAAGCAAGTAGTGTTATAGAACATTCACGCACTTTTGGCGTGTTTCTCACACTGTCTTTAGCCAACGATAGCTGGATTTGACACGGGTGACGATTTCCACGAGAAAATGGAGGTATGCCAAGACTGTGGTTGCTTTCTGGTCATCAACGACACACCTCAGAGGATTCAGTCACACTTGGAGGGCAAACAGCACATGGGGTATGTGAGAATCAGGTCCACCATCGAAGAACTTAAGGTTAGTGTGTGTGTGTGTGTGTGTATGTGTGTGTGTGTGTGTGTGTGTGTGTGTGTGTGTGTGTGTGTGTGTGTGTGTGTGTGACAAGTGTTCATGTACGTAACTGTCTCTGTTTGCCGATGTGTGTCGAACTCAAAGGTTAGTGTGTGTGTGCACTTACCTATCTCTCTATGCCAATGTTGTGTGTGAATTGCTTGCTCCAATCAGTTTTGAGTGTGGATTTGGGGAGTAAGACCAGGTTAGTGGTTTGGTGAACTGTGTGATGTCAGGTGTTTGTTGGTAAACACCAGTTGTTTACATGCTTACGTTCTTCTTATGTTTGTTTGAGCACATACGTACGTCCTGTGGCAGTTTACATCCAGTGATCTGCCTTTGTGGTTTGTTTACGTCTAGATGTACATTTTTTAAACGATAGGATTCACGTATATTATTTTTGGCAGTTACCTAATGGAAACTTTTAATTTTAATTCAGTTTTAGAGCTGTAATAGTGATGTTGTACTTTCCCCGTGAGGCGATTCGTCCTGTGTAAAACTTGTACTGTACATGCGCACATACGCACGTATGTACGTGGTGTT
>CAUJGJ010000025.1:1036400-1038900 GCA_963170055.1 Halisarca cf. caerulea
CTGAAATGTGCATGCGCCAGCGTGTGTGTGTGTGTGTGTGTGTGTGTGTGTACCTACACACATACAGTATGTATGAACATGTGTAGGTGTGTATGTATAGAAGTACATACGTACATCGTAAAAAAAAAACTCTACCACTCACAGGCATTGGGATCTTGGACAGGTCCCTCCCAATGCAATTCTTCATAATAGCCCACAGGTTAAGCCTGACTTGGGGCTTGTCCGGGACTATGGTACGTCGGTTTGCAATCGTTGGCTTCACATCTACAAAGAAACTTGGAACAGGTCCATTGGGAGTAGTCTACAACCAGGGATGAAAGGAAAACCTGTACGCACATACATACATACATAGTAGTAGTAGTAGTAGTAGTAGTAGTAGTGTGTGTGTGTGTGTGTGTGTGTGTGTGTGTGTGTGTGTATAGGTGGGTGTGCACACACACTCAGACAGGTGTACACGGGTGAGTGCGCATACGTACATACACACAGTTGTGCACACATTCACAGGAGAAAGATGTATCAACAGCTAAACTTACAGCCATTTTATTGTCACCGCTAACGCTAACAATGGAGTGATTTGATGGCTCCTGTTCAACTTTCTTCGGAACTAGTATAGATCCATCACTAACAGAACGTTGGTGCATCACCTTAGGCTTAGCAGGTGGTGGAGAGGTGGGGAAGTCGGAAATTGCATCTACAAAGGCTTCATCATCATCATCAGGGCAAGTGGATGACGCTACAACTACAACAGAGTGTCGTTTGTCTAGAGGGGGTGGCCCGTCGGGCTGCTCTAAGCGAACTGGTCTCCCTGGAGTTGGTTTCTCTGAAGAGCTTGTCTTCTCTTTCGAAGGAGTTCTCTTCAATTCCTTGGTATCGGAGTTAGTAAGGGCAACAGGAGGGAGGTCCTGTACGATCTCCTCCATCGTTTCCAGTATCCTTTCACTCTTTATCTTCTCCCGCTTAAGAGCTTTGGCCCAGATCTTCTGTGTGTGATCAGCCTGCTGATAAAATTCACTGGCCAACTATGGCAGAGGACGGAACGCAGTAAGGAAAACAAGAGGCAGTTGTATCCATGTTACATTTTGCAGCTACATATGTACGTACATACGTACATACTGTACATATGTATGTATGTACGTACATACATACTGTACATACGTATGTACAGTATGTACGTACGTACATACTGTACATATGAATGTATGTACATACATCACCCAATCAACAATGATTACCAAGTAATGCATATATACGTACGTAGATTAGTAGGCAAGCATATACAAATGTACATGTACAAATACAGTCATGTACATACTACATGTTACAGTACGTTCACACACACACACACACACACACACACACACACACACACACACACACACACACACACACACACACACACACACACACACACACACACACTGTATGCACACACACACTAACACAATATACTGCATGTACCACACCTTCATGTAGGAGTTAGCCATGTGTTTGACCGCAGTCAGCTTCTCCTTGGAGTTTGACACAACCTTCTGGTTGGATTCCAACTCAGACAAACTCCTCAGCAAAGAATTACAGTTCTTCAGTAATGAGTCTTGCCCAGCTTGAAGTTCCTTCAGTTTCCCTTTCAACTTTATAGAGGAGTCCCCCTCCTCAACTACACTGTCATCGTCACTCTCACCTGAGAGGAGGTGTGGAGTGGTACATTGAGAATGAAGGAAGTGTGTGTGTGTGTGTGTGTGTGTGTGTGTGTGTGTGTGTGTGTGTGTGTGTGTGTGTGTGTGTGTACACATACAAATGTGTATGAGTATGAGGGATTTCACAAAATACATATGCATATGCAGCACATGCACATGTATTTATGTACATATATGTATGTGCGTGTGTGTACACATATACACATACGTACAGTATGTACACCAGCAAGCACACACACGCGCGCACACATACACACACACACACACACACACACACACACACACACACACACACATACACATACATACACACACACGTAACACACACACACACACACACACACACACACACACACACACACACACCTGAATCATTCTCCATAGCTTTCTGTCTGGCCAGCTCCAAAGCAGTGACCCATCTCTGTCTTTCCACTTCGTTGTGAGCCTTCAAATGGAACATCTGATACGGGCCACTAGTCACCTCAAAGTGACAGGCATCAATGGTGTTGATGAATGCACCAGCGAGGTTGAGTGTTCCACGACAGGTGTGATGCATCTCTTCCTGAGTCCTGGGGAAGGGAGGTAGGAGGGTAAGGAGGGGTGAGGAAAGGCAGGGTGTCACCAGTTGGCGTGAACATGAGGGAAAGGGGAGGGGGGCTAGAGAGGGTACACCTTCAAACAAAACAGACACACAACTTTGTACACACGTAACCATGCACGTACGTACTTACTTTACTTCTCATCCAAACCACAGTTGTACATATGCACATACATAAAGAAGAGGAGAAAAGCACAAGGAACAACCA
>CAUJGJ010000025.1:1066400-1078900 GCA_963170055.1 Halisarca cf. caerulea
GATACATACGTAAGACTGCACATATGTAGGTAGGTAAGTTGCTTAGGACAATGTGTATACACTTAGAATACAGTACATCAGACACACACGCACACACACGCACGCACGCACGCACACACACACACATACTGTGTGTAACCATGTACTGTATGAAAGATTATATGTATATACGTAGGTATGTACACTGATTAGTACAGTAGTATGCATGTACGTACTCCATGTTCACTGTGCATCTGTCTGCAGTGTGCCCACTCACCACAGGATATCGGTGTTCTCCTTGGCCAGTTTCCTTGCCAGATCGTAGGCAACCAGGGCAGACTGGAGTAGACAAAGGTGTGTGTGTGTGTGTGTGTGTGTGTGTGTGTGTGTGTGTGTGTGTGTGTGTGTGTGTGTGTGTGTGTGTGTGTGTGTGTGTGTGTGTGTGTGTGTGTGTGTGTGTGTGTGTGTGTGTGTGTGTGTGTGTGTGTGTGTGTGTGTGTGTGTGTGTGTGTGTGTGTGTGTGCAGGGTTTTAGCTAAAGCAGGGTAGCAGGGTTTTTCCCCACCCTGCTTTTATTCTCTCCACCCTTTAATTCTTGTGTGAGATCATGGGGATTATGAGTACAGGGGCAGAAATCCATCACTTTTGTGCATGGATTAGTTGATTTTGCTTTACATTGACTTAGATAAAAAAAATTGTGGCAAAAATTCACTGTACCACAATCACTGACTTATGCTATACCCCTCACCCCCCTGCTATAGAAAAATTCCGGCTAGAACACTGGTATATGTGCATGTGCATGCGTGCGTGTGTGTGTGTGTGTGTGTGTGTGTGTGTGTGTGTGCGTGTGTGTGTGTGTGTAACACACAAACACATGAGCACAAGATGTACATATACATATGTGTACACACATGTACATATGCATGTATGTACAAACATACATACATACATACATACATACATATGTACAGTACACATTATGTATGTGCACAATTGCAAAATATATAATATGTATGCACATACATACATAGCACAAATCATGAAAAGATTGCGTATGTAGTAGATTGCGACTTGGTGCTATTCACAATATGTTGTACTTAGAACATTGCAAATTTACAGATTCCACAGTAAGAATGAACTAGAGCTTGTACAATTGTGTCATGAAAACATTGCACAAAGGAATTTTAACCCGCAATAGTAATCTTTCTTACACGCAATCTTTTAATGATTTACGGTATGTACGTACATAGGGTATTGTGTGTATGTAAGGTATTGTACGTACGTACAATGTCTTACGCAGGAGCAGTGTGTTTTTCAGAGAGAACACTTGTAATTCTCACGACTATGGCTAAAGATGAAGATGTTTGTGCTCGAGAATTTGCATGAATATTGCACGTGATCTCGTGATTTCACTCGCGGTAGTCTCGCGCGATTATTACGTGATTGCGCAAACGATCACACGTGAGACTGTAAGTTATCTTTGACTTGTACTGTATGTACTTAAGGCATTGTAACTACATAGGTGCTTGTGGTACCAATGATCACACTGGCCATGTACTGCTGTAGTACGTAAAAGCATGTATGCGTGCAGCACACAGGCAAGCATACAAACATACAAACCCCACTCACCGGTGCTCCGTGATAATTGTGAAGTCCATACTTATCCAATGCTTCATCCCTATATATGCACACATGTACACATACGTAGATGTACATAACAACAGGACGGCATCACAGAGATCAAATACAGACACACATCTACACTTCACAGCACATATAAGCTAGTACCTCGGAAGGGAAGACAAAATCAGTACTTCTTATCAGAGATACTTACTATCAGGACAGATTTATGTACTGTGTGTATAGGAGGGGACAGAATGAGGAGTACTTACTATCCAGGAGCACATATGTACTAATCCAGGTACTTACTAAACAAGTTCCACTGTAAATGCACACACAGTACATACAGTACCGACTAAATGTACATTATGCCTGTAAACACACACATGTATGGCTGAGGTAGACAAATTAGTGACTAGGTATACAACAGAAGCACATGCAATGTGGCTGAAACCTACACTTGGGCTAGCAACCACAGAAGAGTGTACACAGCAGGTTCACCTTTTCTTGCTCCAGAGGAGTTTTGCTCTTCTTTTCTCGTATCTTTTCTATAGTTTGAATAGAGCATGCATCATGGAATAATCCTGTGCCAAGTTCCTCTGTACATGTTATTAAAAGGATACACACACACACACACACACACACACACACACACACACACACACACACACACTCACACACACAGTGATACACACACATACGTATGTACACACTTCTCGATCTATTCTTCTTCGTTTGAATCCTGGTTCACTCTCCCCATCCTCTTCACCCTCACTGTCAGCCTTCTCTCTTAGCTCATCCTCACCATCAGACCCCTCCTGAAGAACCACAAGAAGATGAAACAGGACAAAACTTATGCCTTCTAAAGAGAAATTGTGACTTGCATTATCAGTTGTCAGTCAGAAAGTTGCACATGATTCACATATCATTCCAGCAAGTCGGTTAATTTCTACACTATTACGTACATACATACATACGTATGTTTGCCGCAATATGCACTCACAGAGTCCGAAGCATAGATCTGGTCGTACATGGGCACACCGTCAAAGCTCTCCTTGTGAAAAGCCAGGAGGTGAACCTACACATGTGATACAAAGGAAGAGAAGTTGTCTGTCATTTTTGACAGCAACAAAAGCACGCAAGTCTGCAAGAGCCTCTAAAAAGCTCCTTCAGAAATATCGCTGCTAGAGAAGCAACAAGGTGCTGCACCCTGTTCCAGATATACTGGGAGAAACATTGCATATGCAGTGTGTGTGGTAGGCAGATATACGTTGGTCTCTTTTGGTACTTGCATCCTGGTGTGTGAGTGAATTGCGGGTGGATCAAAGTAAAAGGTGTGCAGATGTTTGTGCTGGAGCACAGGTCATGATATCAGCAGATACACATTATAGTGGATGTCAATCAGTAGTGAAAGTGGCTAAAACGGATGAGGTGTGTGTGTGTGTGTGTGTGTGTGTGTGTGTGTGTGTGTGTGTGTGTGTGTGTGTGTGTGTGTGTGTGTGTGTGTGTGTGTGTGTGTGTGTGTGCAGGCCCAATGTATCCTAGATTCAAAAGTACCCTTACAAATACCATTACCGGGTCTGTTCCAATCAAAGAACACATGACGTGCAGTTGAACTTGCTAAGTACTTAAGTATCTCAACGGAATGAGGAGTGCTTACTGCCCAGGAGTATGTACAGTGAAACTTGCTTAGAACATACTTACCTCAAAGGGGACACAAAGTCAGCACATGAGGTATACACAGAGACAGAATGAGGAGTACCAACTTTCCAGGAGTATGTACTACCCAATGTACTTGCCAAGCAAGTGCTATTGTTTATGCTCCCATCAGCTTCACCTCACCTGATCCTTATTGTAGATGTTCTCCAGGTCCAGCGGGCGTTGGCTGAGGATGCGAGTAAGAAAAACTGTGTACATACACACAAGTCTACAAGAGATAGTTCAGCATGAGCTTAGGTTTTAGAATGTCAAACCCAGCTGTGTGGCACATTGAAGCTATGATGGTGAGATATGAAATGAACACCTACAGAACCAACTCCAAGACTGTGTTGTCTAGAGATATCGGTATTTAAGGAGTTGGAACATGTAAATGTAGTCTCCATGTTCTATTGTTTATGTACACACGTATGGCAAGCACATGAGCACACACATGTACATGCACACACACACACACACACACACACACACACACACACACACACACACACACACACACACACACACGTGCACACACACACACACACACACACACACACACACACACACACACACACACACACACAGACACGCACACACACACACACACACACACACACACACACACACACACACACACACACACGTGCACACACACACACACACACACACACACACACACACACACACACACACACACACACCTGTCAAAAATGTAAAATACAGCATCTTCTTCAGGCTGCATGAAGCCCAAGAGTTCCATTGCTCCCCCACAACCAACAAGAACAATATTCTTTATCTACGTTAAACAAACAGACATTACTGAGAGCACACACACAGACACAAACGCACGCACACACACACACACACACACACACACACACACACACACACACACACACACACACACACACACACACACACACACACACACACACACACACACACACACACCGTATCTCTGTAATCCTCATAAGCCATTCTCATTTCGTCCTTGGTCTCAACAGGGACCAGTGTATACTCGATGTGGTCGGCTTTGAATAAACTCTACGCAAAATTGAAAGAGATAAATACTCAGGTCCAACATTAGTGGAGTCACGGGTGCTGAAGTCCACATCGATCGATAGTAATGTACTGATTAGATATCGAATATCTTGTATTACGGGAACAACTTACCTGTAAAATCTTCGTAGCACAAATGGCATCCAAATCAACCGCGGAAACGAGGAGAATTCTCTAAAACAGACAACACATGCTATTTCATAATTCGATATAACGGGCTTCCTTATTTCTTACTAACCCTTCTTCGGACACGGGAGTAAAAGCCTTCGATCAAATCTGTTAGCAGGACCATTGTTCAAGAATTCCCGGTTATCAAAAGCCCGCCAAAGCGAGCACACTAGGTCACGTGATTGCGTCTTACCATGCAACAAATTTTCACAGAATCATGCACTGTAACTTCAATTGAAAATACATTAGCAATCATGTATATACTATAATCAGGTATATAACTTCAAGCTAGCTAGTTATGGCCAGAAAACAGGATAGGTCTAAATTGAAAATAATTATTGGTCAACTGAATGCATACATGTCTATGTAATGAGTGTTCTCTCTACATCTCCAGCTAGTAACGTGTATCCAGCATTCTTGAGAGCTTTGAGAGCTGTTCTCCATACTCTTGGTTCTCCTCCTGTACCTTCATCACAAGCCAGCCATCTGGTGAACATTGTACGGCAGCACCTCTCCACACTGCGTGGGTTGTCTTCTTCAATGATCTGAAGCACAGAGACTTCTATGTCTAATTCTAGACCGATTGACTGCCACTCGAGTGCAATGTGACGGATTATGAGTCGCTGTAGTTCGTTAATAGTGGGTGTGGTCAAAAGTGGGTCTGTGGGTGTGGTCTTGAGAGGATCACCGGATGTTGTTGAAAGAGGGTCAGAGTCTGCTTTGGAGGGTCTTGAAAGAGGGTCATCTGATGTATTCAGAAGAGGATCTGATTCAGTGAGTGTGGTCCTGAGGGGATCATCCAGCATGGTTGGAGGAGGGTCAGAGAATGTAGTTGGAAGAGGATTGGTGGATGTTGTTGATCCAATTGATTGGTTGGTTGGAGATGGAGGGGCTAAAGGGAAGACAAACATGATAGAATATGCACAATTGAACAGAATACTAACAGTATAATATATATTACTGTATTTGCATAAAAATATATGCATCTCTACACACCAGCTTAACAAGTTAGTGCATTACACATGTATGCACGTACACACACTCATGCACACACACACACAAACACACACACACACACATACACACACACACACACACACACACACACACACACACACACACCACTTGCACAAACACATGCCCATACACACACACTTACATTTTGACATAAACAAACTTTCAATAACATCCACGGGAGGTTCAAAACAGCAAAAGATGTCAGAAATTGCTTTCCTCGAGCTCTCTGATAGTTCATTCTCTACATTACATGATAGACAAGTGTTAGCACCATTTCGTCTGCTGTCCAGTATGAACTCCACTGGGAACATCTCCTGGGGAGTGGGGGATCTCGGATTCTCCAGCAATGCCTGTGCTTTGGCTGGGTGGATCATATATGTAGTTCCTCGTAGATTAGGGGACAGCATGTGAATTGTGGAAATGATGTCTTGAATGATTGTTGACATGTACATACAAAGACCTTCTGGACTGACTGCACTTCTCCCGATCACTTGGACTACAGCGTTGTCACTGATCTGAACTGCCACATCGGCATCTTTGGTTGACCGCCAGAAGATTCCATTCCACCACACGCTGCAGTAATGTTCCCTGGTCTCAGAACCTCGGAAGATATGACGAGCGGCCAATCGAAGGATGATGGTTTGAAGGAGACGAGGAGATATAAAGCAATATTCACTAACTACAAAATGCCAATATAACATGTAATTTAGATCGGATTCTGGAGGAACACCAATGAAGACCTTTGGTGATTTTGCTGATACTAGTGCTGGGAAGAACAGACGATCATGTCCCTCATCTGAGCTGTCCATCAGATGGGTGAATTCAGAAAAGATCGATGGATCCACCTCAATACAAAATTCCAAACTGATTAGGACATTGCAAATCATTGAGGGGTCCAATGTTGGGAAAAGGTCTGACAGACAATGACAGTTGAGGAGACCAAACTTGTTTACAATCTTCTTTGAAGGGGAGAACAGAGTCCCGTACACCTCGTGAAGTATGGATGGGAGGTCTAGTACCAACCAACCTTTGGATGCACCTTCTTTGCTGGGAAGATACAAGAAGTGGCCTGTGGATGACAGGTCTTTGCATACTTCTTCTGCTGGTGGGAGGTTGGTGGAGAGATTGGCTTTGTTGTGTGTAATCCATTCTGAAAATTCTGATACAGAAATAACTTTATCTTCAAAGGAGGAGTGTATTCGTGAGATAACCCAGGAAATACTGTAACCAGCATCTCTTGCCTTGTACTGAGGTGGTGGACCATCACTCAAGTATGTACATAACTTGTAGATGTCACTGGCGTAAGGTTTACGGCAGTCAAGGTAACACAGATCTTCAAACTTCAATGGAACGTCACGTAGGCTGTTCTTGACTCTTCCGTAGCAGAGCTCCAACTTCTCCTTTGCTTCCACCTTACGTTTCACCTTATCCATGTGACTTCCAATCACAATCACTCGAATTGGATTGGCAGATGAAGGCACTTGTGTAAATGGATGAAGCCAGCGATTTAGCTGATGGCAAACAGCAGATTCCTCTTCTGTGGCCTTCACAACCACTATGATGGTCACAGTGGATAAACCTTTGCTGAGAATAGACTCCAAGAACATCTCGTGAGGACCATGGTATTCGTGTTGTCCTGCAAAGTCAAAGAACATCACATCTCCATAACGTTTGCTGCTGAGAGCTACTGGATCGATACCAGCTGTACGTTCACTGATGTCCCGAACTCCAAAGAGCCAATTACGGATTTTTTTCATTAAGTTAGCATTCTCATTCTGCAGTGATGCAATGAGGGTGCTCTTGCCACTCATTGCATTACCGATAACACAAACAGTTTTTTTTGTCTGGAATGACAGTGTCTGTAAAATGGCATCTTTAAACTCATTGCTAGACAGGTCAAGGGGTGTTTGGGAGGCTTTGTTCACAATACTCACATCAGCTCCTGCTTCAACAAGGAGAATACCACATTGGATGTGGTTACGCCGAGCAGCAAAATGTAGAGCTGTATGACCATGAGGAGTCTGGTAGTTGACGTTCACTCCTTGAAGAATGAGCTGCTCTGTTAAGGAATCATATCCCTCCTGAGCTGTCCACATCAAAGCAGTCATGGGTGGACTGGTATTCAGGAGTCCTTCAATACCAACTCCTTTGGTAATTAAGATGTTTACTGCTGCAAATGAATGCACTTGCTTGTGGCAGATAGCATACGAAAGAGTCTCTCTACCATAATCCATGTGTATTCCTGCATCCTCGGTAAGTTGTGTAACATCAGCACCTGATGTGATGAGATGAAGTGTGACTTCATGATTTCCATTGAATGCTGATAGCACCAAAGGAGTACAATTTTCATTGTCCCTTAGATCAATCTTAGCTCTATTGCTGAGAAGGATTACAACAATTTCTAGGTGGCCAGCACGTGCGGCAACATGCAGAGCTGAATGTCCAAACAAGTTCTGGAAGTTGATGTTTGCTCCTCGAAGTATGAGCTCCTTTGTTAAGGAATCATCTCCCTCCTGAGCTGTCAACATTAAAGCAGTCATGGGTGGTTCGGTACTCAGGAGTTCTTCAATACCAACTCCTTTGGTAATCAACGCTTTTGCTGCATCTTTGTACTTGTACCAGATAGCATACAAAAGGATCTTCCGACTGAGATCTTCATTTTGCCCTGTATCTTTGACAAATCGTGCAACGCTAGCGCCAGACGTGATGAGACCTAGTGTGACAATAAAATTCCCTTTCAACGCTGATAGTACCAAAGGAGTGCAATTATTTTTGTCACATTGGTCAACCTTTGCTCCGTTGTTCAGGAGGACTTGAACAATTTCTAGATAACCAGCACCTGACGCAAAATGCAAAGCTGTACAACCATCAGGATTCTGGTAGTTGACGTTCACTCCTTGGAGAATGAGCTCCTTTGCTAAGGAATCATCTCCCTCCTGAGCTGTCCACATCAAAGCAGTCATGGGTGGTTCGGTACTCAGGAGTTCTTCAATACCAACTCCTTTGGTAATCAACGCTTTTGCTGCATCTTTGTACTTGTACCGGATAGCATACAAAAGGATCTTCCGACTGAGATCTTCATTCTGCCCTGTATCTTTGACAAATCGTGCAACGCTAGCGCCAGACGTGATGAGACCTAGTGTGACACCAAAATTCCCTTTCAATGCTGATAGTACCAAAGGAGTGCAATTATTTTTGTCACATTGGTCAACCTTTGCTCCGTTGTTCAGGAGGACTTGAACAATTTCTAGATAACCAGCACCTGACGCAAAATGCAAAGCTGTACAACCATCAGGATTCTGGTAGTTGACGTTCACTCCTTGGAGAATGAGCTCCTTTGCTAAGGAATCATCTCCCTCCTGAGCTGTCCACATCAAAGCAGTCATGGGTGGTTCGGTACTCAGGAGTTCTTCAATACCAACTCCTTTGGTAATCAACGCTTTTGCTGCATCTTTGTACTTGTACCGGATAGCATACAAAAGGATCTTCCGACTGAGATCTTCATTCTGCCCTGTATCTTTGACAAATCGTGCAACGCTAGCGCCAGACGTGATGAGACCTAGTGTGACACCAAAATTCCCTTTCAATGCTGATAGTACCAAAGGAGTGCAATTATTTTTGTCACATTGGTCAACCTTTGCTCCGTTGTTCAGGAGGACTTGAACAATTTCTAGATAACCAGCACCTGACCAAAATGCAAAGCTATACAACCATCAGGATTCTGGTAGTTGACGTTCACTCCTTGAAGAATGAGCTCCTTTGCTAAGGAATCATCTCCCTCCTGAGCTGTCCACATCAAAGCAGTCATGGGTGGACTGGTATTCAGGAGTCCTTCCATACCAACCCCATGGGTAATCAAGACTTTGGCTGTAGTTCTGTGCTTGTGATTGATAGCATATGAAAGAGTCTGTCTGCTGAGATCTCCTCTTGAATTCATATCTCTAGTGAATTGTGTATTAGCTTTGAATGAGAACCTTCCAGCTTCACTCTTTCTGGTCTCTGAGCCAGTAGAAAAAGTGCACTTTTGTCCACTTTCGTCTTGCTTTGAAATATCAGCACCATGGTCAAGCAAGTAAGAAATAATAGCTACTTGCTCAGTGTGAACAGCCAGCATCAGGGGTGTGGAATGATCTCGAGACATTTCATCAATCTCTGCACCTGCTTCGAGCAACTTCCCCACTGTCTCCAGGTCTCCCATCTTGGATGCATAGTGAAGGGGTGTTCTGCCATACCTGTCTTTCTTACCAACATTGGCACCACTAGCGATCAAGTAACTAACAACGTCACGGTGTCCTTTCTTGGCAGCCAATATGAGGGCGGTGGCATGTTGTCCATCTTTTTTATCGATCGTAGTACCTTTATCTAGCAACACCTTTACTACTTTCAGGTGTCCTCCGACGCTGGCATAATGAAGGGGTATCCCACCATTCCGCCCGCCTTTCGTGTGAACGTCAGCACCTTTAGCGATCAATTGACTAACAACGTTGTGATGACCTTTACGAGCGGAAATCGTCAAGGGCGTTCCTTTTCTGTGACCTGTCTCGTTCGCCGAGTATCCTTGACTTAAAAATGTCATCACCTGTGGTAAGTTACCTTTGGCACACGCATCCAAGAAAGCGTCCATCTCGATCTGTATCTATTTCACAGGAATTTTTTGAGGGACTTACATAATTGACCGCGAAGACTACAAACATACGCAACTACGTACCGTAACGTATACTCTTGGAGGAATCCCCATGACGTACCCAGCTTTCCCCCTTTTTCTCATCTTGTTACGGTTACGGTTACGGTTACGGAAGCTTATTTAACCTGGGGAGGCCTTTAGCCAAAAAGGCTACTACTCTAGGCACCCAGTAAAAAGATACAAAAGATACACAGGACAAGTACAAAGAGGGTGGGGTGATAAAAAGTTACAAAAGCAGAGAAATAAGTAAAGTTAATTTAATATATTTGAAAGAAGTTCACTTAATAATAATTAAAATACCATGCAATGAAAATTGAATAATATAAGAGAAATATGAACATGCAGAGTATTAGATGAGTTGAACTTTGAGTTAATCTACAAGTTCATTGAAAATACAGTCGGCAAGTCTTGAAAATTCTTCAATAGATTTTGACTTTTAATGGACCATTATTATTAATACGGTCCGGGAATAATATCAGATAAAAAAATACATCAGGTATAAAGTTAATATAATTATATTAACAAAGCATTAGAAAAGAATGGTCACACACCAGCAGGCGATAAAGCTGTACACATGACTGCATATATAGACATCCTACATGATCTCTACCTCACAGTGTAGAATAATCACTGTTCTGTCCCTACCTCATGCAATACCATTGGAAGTACCTTGGATAGTAAGTACCTCTGATAGTGAGTACCTGTTCTGCCTTATCTTGGGGGTACTTACTATCCAAGTTCTATTGTATTAGTAAAAAAATTCATGTGACCCAGTTAAATTATTATTATTAATAATAATGTATAAAAAGGAACAAGAAGGTATTTAAGCATGCACACACACACACACACACACACACACACACACACACACACACACACACACACACACACACAAATGCAGACACACACACAAATACAGATACACACACACACAAATACAGACACACACACACACACAAACACAGACACACACAAATACAGACACACACACACAAATACAGATACACACACACACACACACAAATACAGACACACACACACACACAAATACAGACACACACACAAATACAGATACACACACACACAAATACAGACACACACACACACACACACACACACACACACACACACACACACACACACACACACACACACCGCGTCCACAAACACATCTAGTGGTATTTTCTTGGATAAGGTACAGTGGAAGTTATTAATAATAATATTGCTTTCATTCAATCAACTAAAATAAATACCAGATGATACAGAAATGAACACAAATCAAAACACCAACAATAGAACAGCTTTGAGCACTTCAAACAAACAACGCAAAACACAGTCATCTGACACAACCTCTGTGCTGTCAGGGGACTAGACATAGACATAGCATTGGATATGTATTGGAATACACATAATGTATTGTTCTTATTACAAGTAGCTGATGTTAGCTGTTGTGTTGTGTGAGCACTGAATCACTGATTCTCAGTGTCTCCTTCACCTGTGATCTGTTTGACCAGAGCCATCAATGTTGAGGTTAAATCACTGACACATGTCACGGGGATCTCAATTCCTGGAATGAGAGAAATAAGGACTGTGTGTGTGTGTGTGTGTGTGTGTGTGTGTGTGTGTGTGTGTGTGTGTGTGTGTGTGTGTGTGTGTGTGTGTGTGTGTGTGTGTGTGCATGTGTGTGTGCATGTGTGTGTTGTGTGTGTGTTGTGTGTGTATGTTGCTTAATTCCAGGCGGAGTAGTGTAAGTTTGGTGTGATAAACACAGTGTTCACACACACATGCACACACACACACACAAACACACACACACACTGTGTGTGTGTGTGTGTGTGTGTGTGTGTGTGTGTGTGTGTGTGTGTGTGTGTGTGTTGTGTGTGTGTTGTGTGTGTATGTTGCTTAATTCCAGGCGGAGTAGTGTAAGTTTGGTGTGATAAACACAGTGTTCACACACACATGCACACACACACACACAAACACACACACACACTGTGTGTGTGTGTGTGTGTGTGTGTGTGTGTGTGTGTGTGTGTGTGTGTGTGTGTGTGTGTGTGTGTGTGTGTGTGTGTGTGCATGTGTGTGTTGTGTGTGTATGTTGCTTAATTCCAGGTGGAGTAGTGTAAATTTGGTGTGATAAACACAGTGTTCACACACACATGCACACACACACACACACACACACACACACACACACACACACACACACACACACACACACACACAAATACACACATACATGCACACATGTACACACACATACATGCTCAC
The DNA here is from genome assembly GCA_963170055.1 of Halisarca cf. caerulea. Lineage (NCBI taxonomy): Eukaryota > Metazoa > Porifera > Demospongiae > Chondrillida > Halisarcidae > Halisarca > Halisarca cf. caerulea. The sequence continues at coordinate 1,078,896 of CAUJGJ010000025.1, forward strand.
ACACA
>CAUJGJ010000025.1:1083900-1093900 GCA_963170055.1 Halisarca cf. caerulea
AACAAAAGCTGTAAATGTTCCTCAAAAGCTTTAAATGCTTTGTAAACTGTTTGGTTCTGTTTCACAAAATTGCTGACAGGGGCTGGCAGCTACAAGGTCTGAATAGCTGTCTGTGCAGCTAATGCACTGCACAGCACTAGTTACACTAGTCGGTGTACAGACTATGAACCTAGGCAAGGTTTTGATACAGTAGACCCTCCTTAAGAAGAACACTCTTAAGACAAATTTCTGCTTAGCACAGATTAGTTTTCAGGCCCTGTTTGGTTTGCTGTAGTACTGTACATGTATTATTATATCCTGAAAAGAAGAACTTCTGATAATGAAAACTAAATTTGTAGGTCCACTAAAGTACACTGTACATCTCATGCCATGTTGGCTGGAAAGATGCTTCTTCCCTTGCTTTGTCCTTGCACGGAAGAAACAAGACAACAACTTCACATTCACGTACCAGACTTTCCAGCCTCTTTGCTACAGCTGAAGCAAATCTCTTCTCTCCAGCCAAAGCTGAGATGAGGAACAAGTACTCAGGAGCTGACGTCTGATTGGACCGATGTGTACGGCCTGTACAGTGATGTAATAGTTATGAAATATGATGCAATAATGCCAATGTGTGTTGCAACAACAATACACTATGTTGCAATAACAGACAAATGTGTTGCAACAAAAATGCACTATGTTGCAACAATAGATAACTGTGTTGCAACAACAGGATTACATGTTCAGGGCTTCATTGAGGGAGGGGGACCATTACCCCCTACTAGACAGAATCTCCCCCCTTGGAAACTATGGACCAATATTGCATAAGCTTATGCTCATGGATTTGCAGCTTTGTCCCTTGTTTAACACAAACATCCTTTGCCCCCTTTCCACCTTGGGACAATTCCTAAATGAAGGCTTCAGGCTGCAAAACAATGGTAGATACCACCTCTGCAGCCATGACCATGACAAATACAAAGAAAAATGGCCATTGCAAGTTTAGCACTGTTGCTTTCAACTTCTAAATTGCGAAATCAAATGCATCACTAGCTTTTCTCATTCACCATAACATTAGACATTTAACAATATCAACACAGGGTACTGGTCCCCACCATGTGAGTAGCTCACCAAACTGCTGTATGGCCTTGTCAGCACTCCAGGGCAGCTCCAATGTGATATGAACACGCTTCTTCTGGTTCTGCGGATGGTGGGAACATACGCATGCATACACAGCATATGAAGGTATCGACCAAAAGTTGGGAGTAGAGAGAATGAAGGCTCACCTTTGCTCTCCTGTCCGCTTGCAAGGAGATACCGGAGCTGGCTGCTTCCGAAATGATGGCTATGGACTGTAAACATATGGACAATTAAAACACACATAATGCGTATGTACACATGTACACATGTACACATGTACACATGTACATATGTACATATGTACATATATAATGCAAATACAGATGTACATTCTCATATCCTGCCCCCCCAATACATACATTTATGCACACATACATACACACACACACACACACACACACACGCACGCACGCATGCACGTACACACACACACACGCACACACATGCATACACACACACACGTACAAACACACGTGCACACACACACACACACCTTGTCTCCGTCCATAAAAGACTGCTTCTCAGCAAGGTTGAGCATCTCTACAGGAACGTCGTTCTGACTCCTCAACTGATACTTCACTGTCCCGTCACTCTGCCTGATCAGCCTACCTCTCCTTCCAGTCATCTGTACACAATAATACAGTGCAATGACAGTGAGTACATGTGTATGTATGTATGCACGTATGATCAAGCATGCACACGCATACACACACACACACACACACACACACACACACACACACACACACACATACCCACATGCACACACACACACACACACACACACACACACACACACACACACACACACACACACACACACACACACACACACACATACCCACATGCACACACACACACACACACACACACACACACACACACACACACACACACACACACACACGCACGCACGCACGCACGCACACACGCACACACACACACACACAAGTACCTCAGCCACTGCATGAGGTCCTCCTAAGCCCATTATGAGCTCATCCAGTGTGTTGTGCGGTAGGTAAGGTGACAAAACATCCAGTTTCTTCATCAGCTCCTCTTTCAACTTCGCCACTAGTGAACTCTTAATGCTGGGGCTACCAAGGCTCTTGGCTGACTCCACTATACCCTGTGTACTCAGACGTGAAATGCTAGCAAGAGAGTCTCGAATACTGCCCCCTCCTAACGTCTTGGGACTGCCTCGTGGAGAGGATGTTTCGCTTCCCGGAGCACTCAGGGCAGTGGGCACAGAAAGGAGAGAGGATTGAACCTTGTCTTGAACGGGAAAAGAAGCGATGGAGGCTCTTCGAGTGGCCATAGCCTTTGACTTCCCCTTCATATCGCTTTTCTCCACTTTTCTCTTTTTGGACGGCTTTGATTTTGACCGAGGCCGGGAATTGGAGCCTGAGAAGATAGGACGGAAAGAATGATTAACAACAGCAAAGAACTCTTTCTCCTATCACAAAACACCATTACAATCTGAACATGTGGTCAATCTACAGTATACAGAGTTTACACTGACAGTGGGACCACACACATACACACACACACACACACACACACACACACACACAAACACACACAATCACACACACACACACACACACTACCAAATGAAAAGAACCACTCACTTTCAAACATCTTGAAAGGGTTAATGTGTTCCTCCATGTCGCTATCGTTGGAGGATGGGCTATCACTGTCGCTGTCGTCACTCTCACTACTTGAGTCACTCTCACTCTCTGTACTCAGGTCACTGTCATCTGAACTAATGCTTGCTAGAGGAGAGAACAAACCACATAACCTGCGTATCACACGATATGTATATCCACTTGTCATACAGTAAAGTCTGGTTCTGCACAGGTGCTATACTGGATTGTCACATGACAATGTCTCAATCACATGACAATCACAGGACAATCACATGACAATCACACAGTCATATGATCACATGGGAATCACAGGACAATCACATGACAATCACAGGACAATCACATGACAATCACACAGTCATATGATCACATGGGAATCACAGGACAATCACATGACAATCACAGGACAATCACATGACAATCACACATTCATATGATCACATGGCAATCACAGCACAATCATATAATCACATAACAGTCACATGAAAGAAGAGCTGTATATTTTGTATGGTTGACAGTGAAATACGCATTGACTGTTCCAGCTAACAAGGGCAGCTCTACAATTGGACAAGACCAAGCATCCACAATCAGATGAGCACATGACAGTCACATGCCAATCACATGATCATATGACAGTCAATGGCAATCACATGATCACATAACAGTCACATGAAAAAGCAGGTTCATAGAATCCATATGGTTGAGGGTGGTGAATACATTGATGGTATAATCAATAGCAGGAACAGCAGCACACTGGGACCAATACAGAGCCAAACATTGTCAGCTCTCACCGTCCTCTCTGAGCCTCTTTCTCAGGCTGAGGGGCAGAGTGGGATCGTCACTGAAAAGATCGAGATCGAAACCACCACTCATCTTCTTCTGGTCACTTGAGGGAAAGTGCTTCTTTATCAAACTCTCCAGCACCCCTCTACAATGCACCAAAGATACGTATGAAGGACATATATATATATGATACGTATATATATGTACGTATGAAGACATGTACAAGATGGTCCCACTCAACATGACACCAGCACTGATACCACGACAAGTATGTACGTATGTACAGCAGATCCTGCACAGCTCACATACCACACTTCTGTACTCACTTTGCTGTGGATACAAAATCAGTGAGCTCCCCTCCAGCCTGGTCCAGCTGCTCCAGGGTCCGTGCCTCTCCAGTTGATTGGAGACCAACAACCACACACTACGGACAAACAATACACACAGTACATACACGATATACATACATACAGACTCTGTACGTATGCACATACATACCCCCCCCCCCCCCCTTGAAATTTGTTCTGTAGCACTACAATTGCAACAATGATGAAGCCTAAAACAAATATTCCCAGTGGGACCATACCCCGGACCCCCTAGTTATAAACATACTGTACATACGTACATATATACGTACATACACAGGGTTTTAGCTAAAGTAGGGTAGCAGGGTGGTACCACCGTGCTTTCATTCTCCCCACCCTGCTTTCATTATCCCCATATACCCTGCTTTTATTCTCCCCACCCTGCTTTTATTCTCTCCACCCTGCTTTAATTCTAGTGCAAGATCATGGGGATTATGAGTACAGGGGCAGAAATCCATCACTTTTGTGCATGGATTAGTAAATTTTGGTTTACATTGACTTGAATGAACAAAATTGTGGCAAGAATTCACTGTACTGCAATCACTGACTTATGCTATACCCCCTCACCCCCCTGCTATAGAAAAATTCTGGCTAGAACACTGCATATGTACGTACATACCTCTGTGATACTAAATACGAATCTACTCCCCTCTTCATTAGCCTGAAAGAAACCCTGCCTACTACACATTAGATGAATACACAGTAACTGAACAGATACAATTGGCGTGCATTTTCCCACATGAGAGTCTGTGAAATGAATTGCCACTAAAATTAGCACCCATACAGAAGCTGGTACCAGCAGTACTGCTATGGACACCATACAGAGGCTCACACCAGCAGCACTGCTATGGACACCATACAGAAGCTCACACCAGCAGCACTATTATGGACACCATACAGAAGCTCACACCAGCAGCACTGCTATGGACACCATACAGAAGCTCACACCAGCAGCACTGCTATGGACACCATACAGAAGCTCACACCAGCAGCACTATTATGGACACCATACAGAAGCTCACACCAGCAGCACTGCTATGGACACCATACAGAAGCTCACACCAGCAGCACTGCTATGGACACCATACAGAAGCTCACACCAGCAGCACTGCTATGGACACACTCAGTACCCTGCGTACCTTGCCATCTCTGACGGCCTTCTTGGCCAAAGCAATGGATTCCTTCACTTTAGCTGCTATACACAGGTACTTGAAGAACCTCTGTCGGTGAGGAGATATGGGTAGGTGGGTATGTATACAGTATATGTGTACATGTGCAGTAAAACCTCTCTAATCCAACACCGGTTGGTGCTCAAAAACACACATATATATGCACACACACATATAGGCACACACACATATATGCACACACACACACACACACACACACACACACACACACACACACACACACACACACACACACACACACACACACACACACACACACACACACACACACACACACACACACACACACACACACACACACACACACACACACACACACACACACACACACACTTCTCCCCTCACAGCCTCATACACCATGTGTACCTGATGGGCTGCCCAGAACAGAGACCACATGTTAGTTGTTTCCAGTTCAATCAATTCAGCAGCTTCCTCAAACATGCGTTTAGCATCCACCCACTGAAAGAACATAGATACACATTACCCAAATACATGCATGTACATGTATGTACATGGTACACACACACACCAGTTCCACTGCTGCATCATACATGTCGATAAAATCCTCAGACAATTCAACTTCTTTGATGGAGAAGCTGACACCATGGAAGCTTAACTGTCTTGCAATGTACATCCCACGAAGCTACAGAGGTTACAAAACAGACAAATGCACACTCACAATTCCTCACATAAGCATTGTTCACATGCATACTGTATGTATGTACATGCGTATAAGCATGCACATACATACATGTATGCACACACACATGCATGCACAAACGTATGTACATATGTACACACAAACACACCCACACCCACACCCACACCCACACACACACATATCCACCCACCCACCCACACACACATACATACATACACAATACATACAGGTGTACACACCTTCATATCCATGGCCACTATCTCCATGGCACCAACTCCTCTGCATACGTACACAAATGAGACAAATTTCAGTAGGTAAGAAACACAGCATGCACTCATGAGACATACGTATGTGTATGGGTAATCAACATGCATGGATGGATGGATGCATACAATAGGTACGCTTATGTACATACGTATTGTATAAAGTACCTAAACACACAATGTAAGGACAAAGGAACTACAGATGAAAAGTAGAGTTTCTCCATATTTACACACAATATGTACGTACGCACTTGTTCACCACCAGCATCATTCTGTCTAACCCTCCTCACCTCCACACACACCCCACCCTTCCCCACATCCGTATATACACGTATGTATATCATCTCCCATCCACTGTTACTACACAACCACATTTCATCCCCTCCCCCACAACCCTCATTCCCCAACACCTCCATCCTCACCTTCTTTCCACAGCCTTTATGAAGTCCATGAAGTCCTGGAACTGAGTACCTGGTCCCCAGATCCCCAGTCGGGACATGTACCCCATGTTACGAGGCTCAGAAGCACCTGCACACAAGGACAATATGTACGTAGTTGACTATACTTGAGAACACATACAGCAAAATATAATGCAAGGAGAACACACACACACACACACACACACAAACACACACACACACACACACACACACACCACACACACAAACACACACACACACACACACACACACACACACACACACACACACACACACACACACAAACACACACACACCTGTGGCACTGCAATACACAACTCTGGCCTTCGGTAACTTCTCCTGAAGCTCGAGAACAGCAACGCCTGTTTTACTGGGCTTGCCGGATTTGGACGGGAAGAGATTCTTCGCCTTGTGACATTCGTCCAATATAATCTTCACTAGTTAAGGGAATCATACAGCAAGGTTGGTTGACACAATAAACATGGGTGTATCAGTATTTAGGAAATGATCGCCATCGCACAAAGCAGCCATCTGGCTACTGCACTAACTTCATACAGAATACGCCTGTCTATAGTGACCAATAGTAGCAACCTGTCTATAGTGGCCAATAGTAGCAACCTGTCTATAGTGGCCAATAGTAGTCAATAGTAGTCACTGGTCTATAGTGGCCAATAGTAGTCTCTGGTCTATAGTGGCCAATAGTAGTCACCTGTCTATAGTAGCCAATAGTAGTCACCTGTCTATAGTAGCCAATAGTAGTCACCTGTCTATAGTGGTCAACAGAGAAAGCAGCCACCCGTCTATACCTTCCACAATGAAAGCATTTGTCTATTTCAATAAATATACAAAGCAGTCATAAGTGTGATTAACTAGTCTCAGCTTACAGCAAATACAAATGGCCTGAATTTGCCAATAGAAAAAGCTATACTGTAGGCACGGAAATTATGTTGTAATGCCGTGAATGGTCCCCTGCCGTAAGTTGTCCCCCTATCGTTTCATCAATACTAAACCCTAACCCAACCCTAACCCCTCGACGGTATAGAGTTTGTATTCAATAAGCGCCCACGCCGGACAACTTTTAGGGGGGGACAAGATTTGGTGTGACAATGTTACCATGCGAAGAATACAACTCGCGAAGTTCGCTTAAAGTGTGAGTGAAGTACGTTCGAAGTTAGGGCAAAGTTCGCTCAAAGTGAGAGCGAAGTTCGTTCGAAGTTTCACGTATTTCGGACAAGGTTTGCACGAAGTTCGAAGCGAAGTTCCACGAACTTCGGTAGAGGTTGGCAGGAAGTTCGATGGAAATTCGTTCGAAGTTCGCTCGAAGTTATTTTGCGAAGTTCGCTTCGAAATGGTAACATTATTTCCGTGCCTACCGTATCTCCACCACCACGACACCAAATATCCATAACCAAAAAGCTGAGGTTTTAATATTTACGAGCGCTGTGCCCCTGTCACACGTATTCCCTCAAAATCAGGAAAATCTATATACTCGTACGTACGTACAGCAAGAATATTTCTACTGTCAAAACTATAATCTATCGGCCTATTACATATCGGGGATGTGAGGCTGCATTGACAAACATCACAAAAGGATACCAGTCCATCAAAGCCAGGTCCTAGCCAGTGTAGAATTTGGTTCAGTCTTGTGTTGTACTTTCCACCTGAAGCACTCCTTCCAATCAGAGCAGAATAAGTTGCAAAAATGACTCCTTTCTTCACCCTGTCATTCCTCTTTCCACTAATCTTCCCGTAGCGGAACTAAGTGAATACCAACAAAAAAGTAAAAACATGCAAAGACAACAGGAGGTGTTCTACAGCTCAGATAGTGAGAAGTTTACCTTATTCAGGGAGTACACATTGATTTTCTTGGCGCCAACGTCTCGCAAGTCTCTGTATGAATTGAAAAAAAAAAAAAAAAAAAATCAAAAAATGCCGAAACCCGGGATCGAACCAGGGACCTTTAGATCTTCAGTCTAACGCTCTCCCGACTGAGCTATTTCGGCGCCACACATTAGTCATAGATCAAATGGCCTTTATAAATGAACAAACCTGATAGCGTCGAACTTCAAGTCGTTGGATACACTGAGCCATAACGACTTCTTTCGCCCTTCAAGGTAGTTCTGGTAGATGATTCCGGAAATTATTCTTCCTTTACCCACTCCAGCTCCATCACCTGGAGAAAAGCAAGACAAAACCATTCATTTCAATGTATGTATGTACACAAATTCATAGTGTTCACAAACAGGATACATTTGAAGGCCATTCAAAGATATTGAAAATGAGAAGTCTAAAGTAACTGCATTACACAGTAAGAGGAGCTGCTATAAATCAATATTTGGTTATTGTATTCACGACAATTTCAGTCATTTCAGTTTGAAAATTTTCAGTATTAAACATGCACAATATATGAATCAGTAGTAGATTCATAAGTAGAAACAGCACACATGCACATACGCACACACACACACACACACACACACACACACACACACACACACACACACACACGCACACACACACACATACGCACACACACACATACACACACACACACACGCACGCACGCACACACACACACACACACACACACACACACACACACACACACACACACACACACACGTTCGTACGTACGTACCAACTAAAAACCCAGCCCTGGCTGTGTTCCCCAGAATGTTCATGTGCTGCTGACAAGCATACACGACAGCTTCCAACTGCAGTGATGACAGTCTTCCGGTATCCACAGTGAAGGAAGGTAGCTTCAGGTCCATCCACACAGTAGGAGGCTCCACACTGGATAGGGTGCTGGTGAACACAAGACAGGATATGTATCACAGCATGTACTTGAGTATGTTGGGGTATTAGCATGGCTAAGCATATGCACATAACCGCATCCGTGTGTACAGGGGTAATAGAATTTGTGTGTGTGTGTGTGTGTGTGTGTGTGTGTGTGTGTGTGTGTGTGTGTGTGTGTGTGTGTATGTATTTGATATTAGCACATCACATCATTGTTTGCAAACTATGGTACACCATATATAGTGAGACCTCGTCTATCCACACCTCAGATATCCAGTTCCCTCACTTTCCGTAGCAGATATTATTGGAACAAATCTGCAATGATCCTACAGTACACTATACTATTGCTCCCTCATTTCTCCACAATTTCATCAAGAATGGATGTGTACGGATAAGTGTGGTCTGACTGTACTGCACTTGGAATGGCTTCTACACACATGATGCTCACAAGCAAGTAATTAAAATCCAAGTTTGTTATGAACACACACACACACACACACACACACACACACACACACACACACACACACACACACACACACACACACACACACACACACACACACACACACACACACACACACACACACACACCTTGATTCAACCACTGGGTCAGGATGAGGCTGGCCAATTTGCACTACAAGAAAAGAAAAATAAAGTACACCTTGTAATACATATGTCCGCACACACATAACAACACACACACATGTAGTTCACAGACACAATACACTGTATGCACTAAC
>CAUJGJ010000025.1:1098900-1101400 GCA_963170055.1 Halisarca cf. caerulea
CAGGAGAGCTTCAAATTCGTCTTTCACTCCAGTGTCCATCGATTCTCCTTCTGGTCTTCCAACAACAGCATTTAAGACTTCCGTAGCAGACAGTTTGGGTTTAACATTAGGAGATGAACCGACTAAAGGAACACTTTGAATATCACTGTACTGAAAACTAGTAGAAGAAGGAATTCCCGCCAAAAGAGAGCCAATGTCTGTCTCTGTGTTACTGAGGGACAAGGACACTTTTGGTAGCAGAATTTCCTCTGGTTGTGTCTCTGAAGACGATATTCCACTAGACTCCAGAGCCAGAGACAGAATGTCGTCCATCGTCCCCGAGAGAAAACAAATCAAATAATGACGGTTTCGTAGTATCCCGACCAACTAAACCCCTTCCCTGTCCCAAAAAGTCACTGAGATTCAAATATGAACATATGTACGTCACATGCCTTAGTGAGGATGTACCGATGTGGCCGGTAGCGCGGTTGTCAACCTTCTTTCCTTATGAAAACCGATCTCGGTTACATCCCCTATTATGCACACGGTGAAATCGGCGGGGCTCTGCAACGTGTTGTGAAGCGTGACCATGACGTCATACACATTAGGCTAAAAATGGCACAAGAGTATGAAAATTGTCATACAGGAAATAAACACATGAAAATGAACAATAATTAAACGTCTCTAAACTCCAGTAATGAAACAGAAGACAAAGAATTTTGAACTACCGACGTCTCTGCCGTGTTCGGTGGAGCAGGAGGATGCCCCGAGGAGGAGAGAATGGAAGGAGACGGACCTTTGTCTTGTGAAAGTATATCACCACTGCGTTCTGGAGTTAGGGGATATGCCGTCTGTATGGACAAAGGAGAAAGTATAAATCTCATGAAATTTTACTTGCACAAATACACACACACACCTTGAACTTCCTTTTCAGTGCACGAGTCATCATTGGAGCTAGGCCAGTGCCAGCATCACTGTAGTCTTTGCTAGGGAACATCGGGGTCCCACCAGGGCTTCTAAAGTTGAGATATGCACAAAGTGGGATTAATGGAGAATGCATCAGCAACATAAGACAATCATCCAGCATACGTACTTGTCTATCTCGAGTTTTCTCAATGAGTATCGTCTCTGCACTAGTTCAGATCTAAAACAGAGATACAGAATGATGATATTAGCCAAGAGACATAGTATATACATGATACAGACACACAGTAGAACCTTATTAGAAAGAAAACACATTTCTGCTTAACATAAACTAGTTTTCAAGCCCTGTTTGGTTTGCTGTAGTACTGTGCATGTATTAATGTATCCTAACTTTTGATAATGAGAACTAATTTTGTGTGTCCCCAAAAGTTTGATATGCATTCATAGAGAATGTATACATGTAAAGCAGAACACACATATACTCATGGTTCAACATGCATACACTCACTGTTCAACATGCATACACTCACTGTTCAAACATGCATACACTCACTGTTCAAACATGCATACACTCACTGCTCAACATGTATACACTCACTGTTCAAACATGCATACACTCACTGTTCAAACATGCATACACTCACTCTCCAACATGCATACACTCACTCTTCAACATTCAAAGACAGTCTCTTGAGGCTCTGCTTTGAAGATGCCCTCAGACGTGATTGCATCACCTTTTGCTCTGCTGGACAGCTTTCAATACTTCTCCGCTTCTGTATATAGCAACACATGATGCAACATACTTGTTATACAATACTTAACACTTCTCCTAATATGACCATGACCATGAAATGACAGACAGTGACAATGTGTATATATATATATATATGTATGTAGTAGAACGCCCCAAATAAAAACACTATAAAAATATGATAAACCTCTCTCTAAAGGACACACCTTCAGGTCCCCAAAACAATTCTTCTATATGCAGTTTATATATTTTTAGCCTCACAAAGAACAAATAGGGCTGTCCCAAAATGTCCTTTATTCAGAGTCACAGTACAGACACAACAGGAGTCACTTAAGGACCTGACAACAGCGGTAGCCCACCTGCTTCACTGCCCTGTCTGTTGGCCGCTTTAGCTTGATAGACTTCAGATCTTCCAGTGTGATCACAGGCTGGTTCCTTTGGGGCTTAATCTGACAACACAACAACATAATATTAAAATACAGAATTTACATAGATTATAATATGTAATCATACAATTCCAGAGCATTACCACAGAAGACATTCTATATATACAGTGAATATCCAACTCAATGTATACCTTATGTGTGTGTGTGTATGTTTGCATTTGTGTTTGTGTGTATGTGTTGTGTGTGTGTGTGTGTGTGTTTGTGTGTGTGTATGTTTGCATTTGTGTTTGTGTGTGTGTGTGTGTGTGTGTGTTGGGTATTCGCATACCTTAAGTTTTGTTGATGATCGTTTAGGGATGGATGCAAGTGACGGGGGAGGGGGAGGGGGGAGGACTGGGGGAGGTGGAGGAGCGGGGGGAGGAGCTGGTGCTGAAATCTCTTCAATTTCATTACTGCAACT
>CAUJGJ010000025.1:1118900-1121400 GCA_963170055.1 Halisarca cf. caerulea
TGTTGAGGGTACTGTTTGTGTGGTTGTGTGTACAGGATGCAATTATAGAAATTTTGGTTTTGTGATTGTGTGTTTTACATTGTGTATGTATTATGGCCACACACACACACACACACACACACACACACACACACACACACACACACACACACACACACACACACACACACACACACACACACACACACACACACACACACACACACACACACAGATGTGCATTGCCAGTGCTTGTGTGATTGTGTAGATCTAAAGACGTTGCTAAGAGGAAGCAGTATGTTAAACTGGTTGAGAGTGTCAAAGAAAATGGCGGCGACATAAAGTATGTGTGTGTTCCAGCATACGTATGTACTTTTCTGCAGTTTTAATTTTAGATGTTCTTCTATTCACGTTTATGCAGGATATTTTCAAGCTTACATGTTTCTGGCGAGCGTGAGTCAATCTTGCTGTTAAACATTGTGTCATGTGAGGAGCATGTGACTGTTTTTATGGTTACCTCAAATTGTTTTTACAGAGCTGGGAAGGCTCTCTGGCGTGGCAGCCATTTTGAGATTTCCTCTTCCTGAGGTGGAGACTGATTCAGATTCTGACTCTGATGAGGAACACCCTGTAATTAATGGCAGTAAATAATTCCACCTTGCAGCTGGTGGCTGAGTTGACCCTAGTCGGTCGCATGCCTACGGAGTGATTTGGTGTGTGTTTGACTAACAGTTAATTATTATTTGTACTTAAACCTTTTGGATTTTAATTTGCACTTATAATTATCATATTTATATTAAGAACAATCAATTGTTGTATTTATGATGAATTAAATGCAATCAATAATTAGTATTGTATTTATGTGTAAATTAGTAATACTGTTATTATGGTATGATACGTATTAATGGAGTAATTAATGATCCTTTTATATCACATTATTGTAATGTTGTCATTGTGCACTGAATTTGGAGGGTTAATAAAATTCAATCGCAATTAATGATTTAAGTTGCGTGCATGTTTAATTGTGAATGTATTCACTTTTTAACATACTGCATGTAAACGCTGGTTGTTTTGCGCAGGTACTTATCCAATGAATACCTTAATACCAATAGCCAGGTAGGCGCTTAACAAAATGTGGGCGCCTATAACATCCAGCTGTGCTCAATAACCAGTATTTTGTTTCAACTTCATTTTTATGTTTTTGTTACTATAGATTGAAACGTCTTATAAATTTATAATTAGTGATTTACCTGCTGTAATCTGGTCCAATAACTATTCCCCGTATGAATGCAGAGGAACCCTCTTAACATGAAACTCAAGGGACTGAAGAAAAGTGTTCATGTTGTCAGGAAAAGTGTTCATGTTATCAGAATTTCAAGTTATCGGAACAATTAGGAATACTAGGGGCATTGCAGGGGCCATTTGCTGTTTTCATGTCAACCAAAATTTCGTGTTAAGCAAGTTTGTGTTAAGTGGGTTCCACTGTACTCTCATTCACATTAGCTCACCCCCGTGCATGTCATATGGACAATAGCACAAATTCATATGCCAATAACATTAATGACTTCTAGCTGCATACAAACACATCACAGGTGGGTATATATATATATATATATATAGAGAGAGAGAGAGAGAGAGAGAGAGAGAGAGAGAGAGAGAGAGAGAGAGAGAGAGAGATAGCATAGGCGGATCCAGAATAAGAAATAGGGTGGTGCCTGACAGTGTATATTTTCTTTCAGATACTTCACTTGTAAGGCTTTAATAATAATTATTCCTTTTTTTATAATGGTTCATAGTTGCGCAATCGTTATCTGTCATAAAATGGCTGACTATTCGCAAATCAGATCTTTTGTATAATAGAAGAACGGAGAAGGCTCGAAATAGCTTTAAGCCTTCTCTGAATGATATGGAATATCATGAAGATAAATTTAATGTAAATCAAAATGGTCTAAATAGTTGTCTGTATCTACCTCTGTCTATGTCTTACTACTTTGCAGGGTAAAGCTCAATTTTTAATAGCTCCTCCTTTTTTCTTGGGTTTGTGTCTTAGGGTGGTGCCTAGGCACCCCAGACACCACCCTGGATCCGCTTATGGATAGATAGATAGATAGATAGATAGATAGATAGATAGATACGGCACAAACACATCATGTACATGCACAATTTCATGGCAAATTAAACATATATGCATGGTCAAACATGTTTCCATATAATATTCAACTTTTAACTCACCAGTATCACTACACCATAAGCTATAGAACCCCTCATCCAAAAAAAAAAAAAAAAAAAAAAAAAAAAAAAAAAAAAGAGGACCCCAGGTCATTAGGGCTATCTAGGGAGTTAACACTCACTCTCAAGGATATTGAGAAGACTAGTAGTGTGGGAGACCAGCTGCGAGACCCAAAGCTCCCCCCATACGGTTCTTTGTACAGGAGTATTGCAACTGACCACTGAGGGACAGGATTTTTTTTTTCAGATAAAACTCCGAAAAACCCATCTGACAAGGGATTCGAACCCATAA
>CAUJGJ010000025.1:1131400-1138900 GCA_963170055.1 Halisarca cf. caerulea
AATTCCTCCATTACAAATTTTCGCTTTCCGCTTCAGTAATAGTACAAAATTCAAGTAAGAATAGCGCCATGGACAATACCCATCCATGCAGAACAAATTGAAAGAAAGTCATTTCTGATCAAACAGTGTTCTCTCTACATCTCCAACAAGAGTCCTGTATCCAGCATTCTTGAGAGCTTTGAGAACTGTTTTCCATACTCTTGGTTCTCCTCCTGTACCTTCATCACAAGCCAGCCATCTTGTTAACATGGTGCGGCAACACTTCTCCACACTGCGTGGGTAGACATCAGCTTCAATGATATTTAAAACAGAGACTTTTATGTCCAATTCCAAACCAATTGGAAACCAATCTAGAGCAATGTCTTGGACTATGAGCTGTTGGAGTTTGTTGATAGTGGGTGTGGTCAACAGTGGATCTGTGGGTGTGGTCTTAAGATGATTACTGGATGTTGTTGGAAGAGGGTCTGAGGCTGCAGTTGGAAGAGGATTGGTGGATGTTGTTGATCCAGTGGATTGGTTGGCTGGAGGTGGAGTCTGCTTTGGAGGGTCTAAAATGCATCGATGGGTACAGCATACACATCATGTAAACAGATCTGTCTATATTGTGTGAATGTGCATACACTCCATGCAGTACACACATGAACACACACACACACACACACACACACACACACACACACACACACACACACACACACACATATACACACAATATATATATATATATATATATATATATATATATATATATATATATATATATATATATATTAAGTAAGTACACTCACATGATGGCATATGAAATTGTTTGATCTCATCCACTGAGGGTTCAAAGTCACCAAAAACTTCTGATATCAGCTTCCTCACTGCTGTCTCCTCCTTTCCTTTACATGACAGACAACCCTTCTCGTCGTTTTTTCTGCTCTCCAGTATAAACTCCACCGGGAACATCTCCTGAGGAGAGGGGGATTTCGGATTCTCCAGCAATGCCTGTGGGTCGACTGGGTGGATTATGTACGTACCACCTAATAGATGTGGGGACAGGTTGTGAATTGTGCCAAAGATGTCTTGAACAATAGTTGAAACGTTTGTACAGAGTACTTCTGGACTGACTTCACTTCTTCCGATCACTTGGACAACAGCGTTGTTACTGATTTCAACTGCTACATCAATGCTGAGTGACTGCCAGAATATGCCATTACTCCATACACTGCAGTAATGCTTCCTGGTCTCAAAACCTCGCTTGTGATGGAAGACATGACGAGCAGCCAATCGAAGGATGATGGCTTGAAGGAGACGAGGAGATAGGAAGAATTGCTCACTGACCTCCAGTTGCCAGCTTAGGTGATTTCTTTCACATTTTTTGAAGACGTTTGGTGGACTTGCTGCTATTAGTGCTGGAAAGAACAGATGCTTGTGTCCCTCATCTGAGCTGTCCATCAGATGGATAGATTCAGAAAGGATTGATGGATCCACCTCCACACAGAATTCCAAACTGATTAGGACATTGCAAATCATTGAGGGGTCCAATGTAGGGAAAAGGACTGACAGACGCTGACAGTTGAGGAGACCAAACTCATTCACAATTTTCTTTGAAGGGGAGAACAGAGTCCCGTACACCTTGTGAAGTATGGATGGGAGGTCCAATACCAGCCAACCATTGGATGTACCTTCTCTGCTGGGAAGATACAAAAAGTGGCCTGTGGATGACAGGTCTTTGCAGATTTCTTCTATCAATGGGAGGTTGGTGGCAAGATTGGCTTTATTCTGTGCGATCCAGTCTGAAAAGGCCGCTACAGAAATAACTTTATTATCAATGGAAGAGCGTATTCGAGAGATAACCCAGGGGATACTGTATCCAGTATCTGCCGTCTTGTACTGAGGTGGTGGAGCATCATTTAAGAAGGTGCATAATTTTGTAATATCACTGGAGTAAGGCTGTCGGCAGTCAAGGTAACACAGATCTTCAAACTTCAATGAAACATCACATAGGCTGCCCTTGACCCTTCTGTAGCAGACCTTCAACTTCTCCTTTGCTTCCACCTTACATTTTACCTTATCCATATAACTTCCAATCACAATCACTCGAACTGGATTGGCAGATGAAGACATTTTGGTAAATGGATAAAGCCAGCGATTCAGCTGATGGCAAATAGCAGATTCCTCTTCTGTGGCCTTCACAACCACTATGATGGTCACAGTGGACAAGCCTTTGCTGAGAATGGACTCCAAAAATATCTCATGAGGACCGTGGTACTCGTGTTGTCCTGCAAAGTCAAAGAACATCACATCTCCATAACGTTTGCTCCTGAGGGATACGGGCTCAATACCAGCTGTACGTTCACTGATGTCCTGAACTCCAAATAGACGATTACGGATTTTTTTCACAAAGCTAGCATTCTCGTTCTTCAGCGATGCAATGAGGGTGCTCTTGCCACTCATTGCATTCCCAATAATGCAAACAGTCTTCTTTGTCTGGAATGACAGTGTCTGTAAAATGGCATCTTTGAACTCTTTGTTAGACAGGTCAAGGGATGTTTGGGAGGCTTTGTTCACAATACTCACATCAGCTCCTGCTTCAACAAGGAGAATACCACACTGAATGTGGTTATGCCGAGCAGCAAAATGCAGAGCTGTTTGACCATCAGGATTCTGGTAGTTAACGTTCACTCCTTGAAGAATGAGCTCCTTTGTTAAGGAATCATATCCCTCCTGAGCTGTCCACATCAAAGCAGCAGTCATGGGTGCACTGGTACTCAGGAGTCTGGCAAACAAGATCTTTGCTAATTCTATGTGCTTGTGGGTGATAACATATGAGAGAGCCTCTCTACCAAGATCTCTTCCATAATAAGTACTTCTGGCAAGTCGTGCAACGTCAGCACCAGATGCTATGAGGTAAAGCATGACATCGTGATTGCTCATCAAAATTGATACTACCAAAGGAGTGCGACCATCATTATTCTCTTGGTCCTCAGCTCCTTTGCTGAGTAGCATTTTAACAATTCCCAATAGTCCCTTGTGAGCTGCAAAATGCAGGGCTGTGTCTCCGCAATGATCGTGTTTAGTAACATCCGCACCACGGTCAAGTAAATAGGAAACAACGCCCACGTGTTCTCCACGAACAGCCAGCGTGAGGGGAGTAAAATGATCTTTATCCACTGCATCAATATTGGCACCTGCATCCAGTAACGCCTCGACTATTTTCAGGTGCCCTCTCTCAGTTGCCACGTGAAGGGCTGTTTTTCCCCAGTTATCTGTTACGATTGGCGAACATCCTTGAGTTAAAAACTCCTTCGTTTTCGGTAAGTTACCTTCACGGCAAGCATCCAAGAACTCCTCCTCTATCTTAGTCATCTCTGGATCTATATTATCTAGGTCTACGAAGATAGGGTCTGGATTTGGAGCATTCATCTTGTGGCGAGTCTTGTGCCGTATGTCACTACAGATCTAGATTTGTTCCCCCTATTTTTGGTCCGGACCGCGGACATCAACACAAAATACGTGAAGCCAGAACAATACTGGGTGCCGCTTATAGTAGCCTTTGCCTAAGTGTTCCCCAGGTTACTACCCTAATTCTACGCGTTGCCAAAACCCAAATATGCGAAGTCTGAAGAATGTTACGTGTTGCCAAAAGCCAGCTACACTGGGCTTCCTACCGCGAAACCAATATTTATCACCTGATCTTCTTTTAATTGTACATCATATTAGAATAATCTATGCTTTTAAACAATCTCAACTTACAAAAATTATTCCTTCACCCCAAATCACTGCCATGTTTGATTTCTTGTTATGTATTCAAATTGTTATTAATTAATTTATTATTAATTATCGGGAGAGCACTTTAATAGGGTTACCTTCTGCATGTGCAATCCTTTTTCATGTACAGTCTTATGTGAGATTTTCAGTTGTGCCAGTTCAGTTCAACCAGCCATTAATTTTTGTCCACCTCCTGCGAGGTCAAGACACAGATATTTATAATTTCTAAGTCATCTTAGCATAACAAAAAGACCAACTGATTAATTTATATATTATGTTTATTTGTTTCTATGGTTGTTGTTAGTGTGACAGAGACTGTATGTGACGTCAAGATCCCCTGGAAGATCAGCCAAAGGCGCTGAATGGTCATCCTGTCTAATGTTATAATAATTATTATCGTTATTACTACATTTACTAGGTAGATAAATTCTTCTGTGTGCATGTGCATGTACTGTGTGTGTGTGTGTGTGTGTGTGTGTGTGTGTGTGTGTGTGTGCATGTTTTCATTTATAGCCCCCCCCCCCCCCCCTGGAAATTAAATTAGCCTTATTTTTGCTTAGAGGTAAAATTGAATACAGAACTGAACTCAACACAAATAAGGAATATACAAAGAGAATCTAGTGTTTTGAAAACCTAAACAGCTATTCTTCTACCTTTTCTGTTCCACATGTCTACTATCTCTTCAAGGTCAAAGAGGAATTAGCATTTTTTGTGCCAATAATCTTAGTCAGCATCTGATCTAATAGGTGTAAATGTTATAGGTGTGTAATTCTCCAAATTACCTTATAAGAACCATTGTTCAATAGGCAGGGTTCAGTCCAGTGGGAGGGGGGACCTTTCACCCCAAAAAAGCTAACAGTAGTGTAAATTGCTATAGAGAAGGCCCTGCTTGAATGTAAAAATCAACCTTGAATGGTCCAAAATGGCCTCAAATACCACCTCATATAACCTAAAAACTCAAATTTTCCCTGGGGGAGCATACCCCCAGACCCCTTAGTTATATATGTATCACTATATACAACCCTACATACTTACATATCTGCACCTCTGTCTAGGATATCATGTATGTATAAAACTATGGTCATGTCCTGCTCATGCAGCAAACATGAAATGTAAAAGTTAATCCTAGATAGGACACTGATAGGTGTTGAGTGTCAGATCACACCAGAAATCTGGGTATTTCATCATGTCATTTGAGAACCACCAAACGAGTCTGAAAATGCACCAGAAACAATCTCTGAGAGTATAAAATTAAAAATTTTATGGGTTCGAGAACATACCCCCAGACCCCCTTAGAAGGTGTGTTATCATGCGCACTCCCTTCAACCCACCATTTTTTTCATAAGTATTATTTGCCCCCTTTGACCATTTTTCTAAATGAAATCCTGGTGTGTGTGTGTGTGTGTGTGTGTGTGTGTGTTTGCATGTGTGCGTGTGGGTGGGTGGGTGGGTGCATGTGTATGCATGTGCAAGTGCATGTATGCATGTGGGTGGGTGGGTGGGTGTGGCTGCATGTGTATGTGCATTGCCATATGCATATATATGTGTGTGTGTGCATGTGTCCATGTATACATACATTATACAAAGAGAATGAGAAGAAATTACAATATGTACATACATGTATGATACAGGAAATAGACAATTTAAAAGTATGTTCTACTACACACACACACACACACACACACACACACACAGACGTGTGCACACACACACACGCACACACACACACACACACACACACACACACGCACACACACATCCACACATACATACACACACACACATACACACACACACACACACGCACACACACACACACACACACACATACATGCATGTGTACACATACACAAAGATACACATACTCATACCAATGCACACACATCAGCCACACCCACCCACGCACACCCACACATGTATGCACTTGTACACACACATACACACAGTATATGCACATGCACACAGAAGAATCTACTTATACCTAAATAGTGATAACAGTAATACATTCAGACAGGATCCCCATTAATTCGATCAGCGGCCTTGGTTGGTCTTTCAGGGAATCTTGAGGTCACATACAGTCTTTATCACACTAACAACAACCATAGAAACAAAAAACGTGTATATTTAATCAATTAGTTACCTTTGCTGTGCTGATATGACCAGTCTCGAAACCAGGCCTATTTTACTTGCATGATATCATATGATGTCATCAGAAGTAGGTCAGGTTCTGAGACAAGAGATGACTTAGAAATAATTATTATACAAAATTTACAAGCCTTGGCCTCACAGGGGTGGATAAAATGGCTGGTCTTAAGCTTGCGTTAGGAAGCCCAGTGCACAGCTGCATACAGGATTTGGGGCTAGAGGGGGCAAATTGAGATTCCTCAAATCTTGTGGTGGCCGGTGGTGGTGGTGGGGGTAATAATATGGAAGTGCAAATATACAGAGACGGGACAGGACGGGGGGGGGGGTAGGTAACTATGCTTAGGCTTTCTTTCAGGGAGCTAGGAGGGATAAGTCTGTGGTATTGTGAAGGTGTGTGTTGTGTATTACAGCTAGGGGGCTTTTTAGGCTTTATAAAGTGGTATCTGTAGCCATTTTAGATCACTTCGGCAGGTTTGTGAATACATCGATCATTACAGTTATGCATGCATGCTATGCTGGGGGGTACTGGGTCACAAAAGTAGGGGAGATCGAATACTTTCTACTTAGTTTCACCCCAACAAAATTGCAGCATCCCTGACAGTAGTCTAGCAATTTGATTTTCAGTATGAACTGGAGATTTGAATGACTCCTGACATTGTGGACTGTGTTGATCATGTTTGGAATGCTTGTAAACCTAGAGTCAATGACTACAATATACCAACAGCAAACATTTGAGGAGGTCGATGGATTGGCGACAGTGCATGATGTCAAGAACTCTTTTTGAAATTATAGCATAAAAGCATAGCTTGTTTTATTGTTCATTTGCCTATATAAAATCCTGCCTTTCAGAAAAGTTTATAGTGTATGCTCAGATACAAGTCTAGGGGGGCAACAGCAATCCTAGGTGGGGAACACCCCCCTGAATGTAGCCCTGCAGTGTAGCTGGCTTTTGGCAATGTTTTTTTTTCATTGGTTTTAGTACGGAGGTTACTGCATGGTTCAAAACCAAGCTCCGATGGGGTTTTCGGACACAAGAATACATAACGTTAACTTTCCAATTATCTTTTGCATAATGTACCACCACAATTTGGATCAAGCAAGAGGATTTTCCTCCGTGATGTAGCTATATATGTTACCGATAACCATGCAAGCAGACAGTCTTTGCATGACACCTTTTAAGTTGCCCATTATTATAATCTTAATCTGGAATTCTTGTAAACAATAATACATCGTTGTCAGATTAACACTCGTTTACAAATAACAATCAGTGCTATTGAGGTAAGTGTTGGTTTAGAAAATACCAAGATGTGCAGTGAATACCTCTGCTTAGTGTCTTCTATGGGATTTCTGTGAGCGAGAATGCTGTCTCTCTGGGCGTCCACCGCCCCCTCCCACACGCGTCCCACCCATTCCTCCCCCCTTGTGCCCGACGTCCATTCCTCTAACGTTCATTCCAGGAGACTGATAGGCTGCATACCTAGCATACTGCTGGGGGTGGGGCATGTTGGTGGGCGTGCCACCGTAACTGGGTGTGCCCCAGTGGGTAGGCTGTGAGGGCGTGTATGGCTGGTTCGGTGAGGCCTGAGGAAAGGGCGAAAT
>CAUJGJ010000025.1:1148900-1156400 GCA_963170055.1 Halisarca cf. caerulea
CAAGAGATCACGGAAGACAGAGAGACAGCAAGGAAAAGGGAGAGAGAGGAAACAAGAGGAAAAAGAGAGAGAAAGCTGGTGAAAGATAAAGGGAAAATGTAAATGGAGAGAAAGGGAGAAGGAGGAAGATGGAGACAGAAGGAAAGGGGGATATAGAGGTGAATAGAGAGAGTAAGGAAAGAGAAAGGAAGACGAAGGAAGGGAGAGAGAGGGGGTGGGTGGGGATTGGTGGAATAGAAGGATACACCACTTCAGGGAACAAACCTTTCTTCCCTTCTTTGTAGGTCTGATGTGGAGCACAGCTCTCCTCCTGAAGGCCCTCCTCACAGCTTGTCTCACTTGAGGTTCGTATGCCATCTGCATAGCAACGATGTGGCGGGCTCCGTGCAGGGCAGTGTCCACTGTAGAGAAGTGTCTGTATGGGAGAGAACAAGCTGATGGCGATGGAATGCTCACACACAATGAACGTATGTACAGTACATGAATACATATTGTATGTATGTACATTATCACACACACAAATGTGTACATTTACGTATAAATGTATGTACTATGTACACACGCACACACGCACACATGCACGCACGCACGCACGCACGCACACACACACACACACACACACACACACACACACACACACACACACACACACACAGGACCACCAACCCTGTTGTCTGTAGGTACTCCTCTGCTGCCTGCTCCGGCTCCACTGGATGCTGCTCTGGCTCGTGGCTCTTGTACCTGTCCCTCAGGTTCTCCCCAAACTGTTCAGCCGAGAGACCAAACTTCACTGCCAGTCCAGCGAGACCATTCTCCTGGCAAATAGCATAGAAGTCTCTCCTAAACAGAGAGAAAACAGACAAAGAGGAAACATGTAGTAGGTCAAAGGATGGTGTATTTCTTTGCAGTAGCAAAGCCAACACTGCACACAAAGTGTACATACATACTTCGTGTGCAGTGTTTCTGTATAACCAAATGGTAGTAAACACACAAGCGCAATAGGTTTCAAAATGCATGCACATACATAGAAACATATATAAGTACATACATAGTATGTACTTATATATATAACTACATATGTACGTATGTACCGTGAACAGCACAGCTGCACTGTACGTAATGTATACGTATGTACATACAGTACGTACATGCCTCATTCCCATCCCAGAACTTACATACACATACATATGTACACAGTGTGCCGTGGGCATGTATGTAAGTGTTTTCACTACGTGCTCATGCCCTGTACTGCTTACAAGTGCCCACTCAAACAATACCACATAAACATGATGTGCAGTGTGTGTGTGTGTGTGTGTGTGTGTGTGTGTGTGTGTGTTAGTGTGTGTGTGTGTGTGTGTGTGTGTGTGTGTGTGTGTGTGTGTGTGTGTGTGTGTGTGTGTGTGTGTGCGTGTGTGTGTGTGTGTGTGTGTGTGTGTGTGTGTGTGTGTGTGTGTGTGTGTGTGTGTGTGTGTGTGTGTGCATATGCATGTATGTATGTTCGCATGTGCACTGGGTTTCACTGTATGTATGTACATACTGTACACACAGGCCAACCTGTATGCATGCTTCCACTTCTTCTCTCCTTCTTGGCTGTCGGCTGAGGGTCTCTTTGTGTTCTGCATGACGTCAATGTCGGCACCGTAGTAGAGCAGGAAGTGGCGATAGATGTCGTTGAGCTCTTCTGTTGTCTGTACATTGAGTAGCCTACCACATGGGAGAGATACAGAGAACATAATGAGGCGATCTGTACAATCTGCACAATGAGGTGATCTGTACACACACACACACACACACACACACACACAGAGAGAAACACACACACACAAAAACACACACACACATACACACACGCACACACACACACACACACACACACACACACACACACACACACACACACACACACACACACCTCTGTATGTCCTCATCCTGCAGCACACGTATCTCATCAGAGAGCACAGTGTCCGGGTTGTTCTTGATCTTGTCGTACTGGTACTCCTGCATGCGAGCAAACAACTTCTTCATGTTGTTCTTCCTCGTCCTTAACTGTGTCCACTAGAAAGGTGAAATAAACAAGAAACAAAAATACCAATAAATAACAAATAACGATAATAAATGACAACAATGAATAACAACAAATAGCAATAATTAAGAAATTCTCAGTATGAGTGCCTGTAGGAACAGAAATGTGAAGAAAAAAAAACAGAAAACAAAGAAATATCAACAGTAAACAACAGCTTATTTCACAGCATGTGTGCCATCCCAAACATCCAAACATCCCAACAAAATCTGATACTGACTGTTCGGTCAGTCAATTCATGCACAAGGTTGAAGGTGGGTGAAAGCGATTGGTGGCTAAAGCGGTGGATGAAGCAGTGGATGAAGCAGTGGATGAAGCGGTGGATGAAGCGGTGGATGAAGCGGTGGATGAAGCAGAGGATGAAGCGGTGGATGAAGCGGTGGATGAAGCGGTGGATGAAGCGGTGGATGAAGCGGTGGATGAAGCGGTGGGTGAAGTGGTGGATGAAGCGGTGGATGAAGCAGTGGATGAAGCGGTGGATGAAGCAGTGGATGAAGCGGTGGATGAAGCGGTGGATGAAGCGGTGGATGAAGCGGTGGATGAAGCAGTGGATGAAGCGGTGGATGAAGCGGTGGATGAAGCGGTGGATGAAGCGGTGGATGAAGCGGTGGATGAAGCGGTGGATGAAGCGGTGGATAAAGCAGTGGATGAAGCGGTGGATGAAGCGGTGGATGAAGCGGTGGATGAAGTAATTAGAATTCGCTGTGCGCACCTTCTCATCCCAAACCCATATCTTCCACAAGTCCTCCTCCTTCAGTTGTGGTTCAATGTGCTCACGTCTGTACATGGCAATGAACGGCACCTGCACAGAGCATGCAGAGGAACACATTCACAGCAGACCATACACCGTGTATGTACAGTGAAACCTCTACAACAAGGACACCATAGGGACCACAGTAAGCCGTCCTGTATATGGAGGTGTCCTTATTTTGGAGGGTTCAAATGTACACATGTCAATGTGAGGGATGTCAAATGGGACAGAGCAGTGGTGTCCTGTGAAAAGGAGGTGGCTGTAAGTCAGACGTGTCCTTTAATAGAGCTGACGTTACTGTACATAAACCACACACACACGCACGCACACACACACACACACACACACACACACACACACACATACACACACACACACACACACACACACACACATACACACACACACACACACACACACACACATACACACACACACACACACACACACACACACACACACACACACACACACACACACACACACACACACACACACACACACACACACACACACACACACACACACACACACACACACACACACACACATACACACACACACACACACACACACACACACACACACACACACACACACACACACACACACACACACACACGTACACACACACACACACACACACACACACACACACACACACACACACACACACATACACACACACACACACACACACACACACACACATACACACACACACACACACACACACACACACACACATACACACACACACACACACACACACACACACACACATACACACACACACACACACACACACACACACACATACACACACACACACACACACACACACACACACACACACACACACACACACACACACACACACACACATACACACACACACACACACACACACACACACACACACACACACACATACACACACACACACACACACACACACACACACACACACACATATGGAGCTGTCAGTGTAACCTCTACACTCCGACACTCTATGGACATAAAACAGTGTGTCAGATTACAGAGGTTGTCTGATTATCAAGAAGCTCTTACTGTAGTCTCGCGTAACCAGACCCGTACTCGCTGCCATATGCAGGCTACTGCAGCGTCTGGCTATGCGAGACTAGGTCTACTATGGTGACTCTACGTACCTCATAAGATGGTTGGATTAGAGAGAATGTTGGATTATACAAGTATCAGATTACAGAGGTTCCACTGCATATGAGTACCTCAAAAGAATCCTTCTTCATGAACTCCAAGGCAGCCTTGATCATTGGAAGAGACGATCGGGGCTTAGTTGGTTCCTCGTCCCAGTATCCCGTACCTTTCGGCATGTAAGACTGGAAGGAGAGAACAGGATTGAGCCGTGCATGCATGCACGTGTCTGTACAGCACATACTGTATGTATGTACGTACATATGTACATACAGTATGTACTGCATGTGCTGTGCATACTGTATGTACATTACGCATGTACGTATGTATCCAAATGTGGGGGGCACACCAGACAACAACCTTGTCAACCTATAGTCTTGTTTCTAGACCCGGTTCTGCCATTTTTATATACATATTATTTCTAATGGATAAAATGGCGGAGATGGGTCTGGAAATGAGACTAGTCAGCTTACACTTGTACAGGTGTATCCTCACACAGAATATATGTACGTATTTGAAAACATGAAAACACACACACACATACATACACACACACATACACACACGCGCGCACATACACACACACACACACACACATACACACAGACACACACATACACAGACACACATATAAACACACACATACTGTAACACACACACACACATACATACACACACACACACACACACACACACACACACACACACACACACACACACGCACACACACACACACACACGCACACACACACGCACATACACACACACACACACACACACACACACACACACACACGCACACACACACACACACACACACACACGCACACACACACACACACACACACACACACACACACACACACACACCTGTTGACTGATGGTCATCCCACAGAAAGCATTGTTGTAAATCCACTCTGCCTCCTCCTCCCACTCTGCTTCGTCTCCCTCTTGCATCGGACACACACGTAACTGAAGTGAATGGAACAAAGAAGTGCAAGTGAGCAAGTGAGACAGTATACGTACATAATGTTACATGTGGTACATTGTGTGTGTGTGTGTGTGTGTGTGTGTGTGTGTGTGTGTGTGTGTGTGTGTGTGTGTGTGTGTGTGTGTGTGTGTGTGTGTGTGTGTGTGTGTGTGTGTGCGTGCGTGTTTGTGCATGTGTGTGTGTGTGTGTGTGTTTGTCCATTGCAGTGTTCTCCCCAGGTATCTTAAGGCATGTCGGGCCGACATGCCTTCTTTTCTTCCTAGTTTTTGCAGAAGTGTACATCTATGGGCCTTTAAAGTATTTTTTTAGGAGAACAAATGATGCAAACGCCCAAACTTAAACTAAAATAGCCTCCACGAGTATTCTCCATTTTAATGTGATGACGTCATGAAACGTACTTCGTGTGACAGCAGGCGTTTTCGTGCTCGATTGGCGTCGCAAGCGTACGATCTTTAAGGATAAACTGTCCGCGCTTAGTGGAAGGTAAGCTGACTGCATTTTTAGAGAAAAGAAGGCATTAAAATAGGAAACACAACTGGTAAATATTCTGGAAGAAGAAGAAGTGTATAGCGATTTAGGTGGACAGGAAAGACTTAGCTCACCCACAATAGATATTATATAAATGCTAATTGCCATTCCCTAAAAAAGGTCATCAAGCACCCACAGCAACTTGGAAACCTTTTTTCCATGAGCTTTCCTACATCCATCCCTGATAATATGTACACTCAAAGTGGCATGAACTTCAACATGCCTTAAAATATTTCTGGGGAGAACACTGCATTGTGTGTGTGCGTGTGACAGTGTCCATGAATGTGTGTGTGTGTGTGTGTGTGTGTGTGTGTGTGTGTGTGTGTGTGTGTGTGTGTATGTTTGTGTGTGTGTGTGTGTGTGTGTGTGTGTGTGTGTGTGTGTGTGTGTGTGTGTGGATGTGTGTGTGTGTGTGTGTGTGTGTGTGCGCGCACGCGCGTGTGTTGTACTGTAGATATGTACTGGGACAGCATAAGGTGCTACTGTGATGGTGCTAATCCAATTCACTAAATTCTACAGCTCTCTGGTAGGCCAGCAGTTTCACCATCAGCTCCATATATTGCACAATTGCAGAGAACCTGCTGGAAACCTCTCTGGTAGACCAACCAGTGTTACACAATCAGCCTCATGTGTTGCACAACTACACACACTCTACCTGAAACCTCCTGGTAGACCACCCAGTGATTATGCAATCAGCCCCTTGTGTTGCATAACTACACAGACTCTACCTGAAATCTTTCTGGTAGGTCAGTCATGGCCACCATCTTGTCCTTGTCAGTCAAGTGTCCCCTCTCCAACTCACTCGGCTCATAAATCTGTGGAGAAAGCAGTTATGGAGGAACAGTTGTCAGCACACTCACTCCAGCCACCGTAGACAGACTCACGTCCTGCATCGTTGCCTTCTTTCTCTTCTTCCTCTTCAGAGCTCTTCTCTGAAGCCTCTCCATCTCCATCTCTCCCTCGACATCATACTGCACACAGGGTAGAGGACAGGTGGTAAGTTAGGATACCTAAAACAACACACTGATTTGTCCCATACTGCGGTGCTGTATGGATACACCATCAGGGTTGATACAGTGAAACTTGCATAGTATGTATAGAGGGAATGATTTTCCGTTTCAAAGAATGCATGATTCCGCTTCGGGTTCAGGTTCAAATAATACAAAATTCCGTTTCAGAATTTCTTGATTCCGTTTCATAATTCCACTTCACAACCTGATATCAACCATCACATTAGCAAGGTTAAACATGATTTTTGACTTTAATCACATGATTTGAGGTAAATAGTATAACACAAAAGGCACAACTAAATCATGAAGCTGGACGATGCATGAATATGTGGACTAAAACAGGCAAACTAGTTGAATCTGTGCTCCATGTCACCACTGGAATACAATTCTTAGCATCCTTGAAGCCTTTGTAGTGCCATTTAGAAGGTATTGTTGTGTATTTTGACTGGAATTGATTAATTGATTGAGTGGTTAGAGGTTGCTTCTAAAAATTGTCACATCAGCCAAAAGATTCATAATTCCGTTTGGCAACAACAATTCCGTTTCACACTGCTAATTCCGTGTTTTCCATCCGTTTTCCGTGATCACGGAAAATCATTCCCTCTATATGTACATATGTACATACGTACGTACCTAAAAGGGGACACAAAATCAGCACTTACTATCAGGGTTGGTTTATGTACATGAGGTATACACAAGGACAGAATGAGGAGTATTTACAGTACTATCTAGGAGTACATCCTAAACCAGGTGCTTTCTGAGCAAATTCCACTGCATAAAATACATATCTACAGTAAGTGCTAAGCACTCAACCAACAATCCACACACCCTCATCCTGATAGTGAACAACAAAGAGCTACGTACGTAGATACGTATGTATGCATGTACCTGTGATTCTTCAAGGTCTTCTTCGTCTTCTTCGTCAGACACCAAAAACCCTTCATCTGCCATTCTCTCAAACTCTTCT
>CAUJGJ010000025.1:1158900-1178900 GCA_963170055.1 Halisarca cf. caerulea
CAGAGGCGAATGTCTCATTGAGAAGCACAACACAGTCGTCTGGTCACCTCACCCCTTCTTCTCCTTTTAGTTTTCAATACATCATCTCCCACTCTTTCTTCATCTTCGCCTTCTTCTTCATACTCTGCGGTCTCTCGCAGGTCCCCAGGCCCCATCTCATCTTCTTCATCTTCGTCGTCGTTTATAAAGTCTTTCAATTCTTCAATCTGATCATCTTCGTCAACTTCTTCTTCACTAGAGTCTTCAAAACCCTCTTCTTCACCCGAGTCCTCCACCTCTGCTTCGCTATCGACAAGCTTTTCCTCGTCCATTTTATTAGAGGCGTGTCCTCAAATTAATTACAGGAAACACCTCCTATATCCCGAGTTTTGCAGCTACTCCCGCTGCAAAAAATACACGACGTTATGCTCTTTTTTGTGGCATTTATTTGGTTAACTATTGTTGCCTGCACGAATGGACAGTGTCCTTCGGGCTGTACCTGTATATCGGATACCTCTGTTACGTGTAATGGACTAACCGGAGCTGGTTTTCCGGAATTTCATCCCGACAACGCCAGCTTCATCGAAACCCTGTAAGTGCACAGTGAACATCCTCGCTGTATCCATTTGTATGTTGGTACATGGTACACTCAGGGACAATACACTAGGTTCCTGGTGTATGCAAGACTGCTACACAAATATTTCATCATGTATCTGCATGAACATTTTCCAGCATTATGACATACACTGCCAAGACATATCTGTGTGAACACTAACACATTGTTCCTCAATACTAAGATAATAAAAAAAATGTGACATGAGATTTATCAAGTGGGGGTGGACACCTCCACTGCCACCCCCCTAGTCGGATAATTTGTGGGGACTGACGTTACTGGGCAGCAGAAAGGCTTGGCTATGCCAGTCCACCCCACCCGCAAATGTAACCTTGCATACCAATCTTTGTGCATTGTAGATTGTAGGAATTTTCTTTTATCAATTTTCTCTGCAGGAGTATTGTAGGTGCCAACATACCCGTTCTCAATGCTTCTTTGCTGGAGAACTTTGTCTCTTTGCGATCACTCACCATCTGGTTAACAGGCCTGGGATACATTGAGCCAGGAGTCTTTGAACCGCTGCGAGGGAGATCTGTTGTGATGTGAGTACACAGGTGTGCATGTGTGTCGGTATGCTGGTGTTGGACTCATGTACATATGTGGGTTAGGAGATACCGTATGATCATAGATCTATTATCTATTGTAGGATGGGTTTTAATTGTGTATTGCAACGACTGCGTTTAAGGGAATGCACACTAGATTGCGTTTTTAATAATTGTGTTTCCAAACATACAACTACATACAGGCCAGGCTATAGTTGGTTAAAATGTGTGTTTAATGTTTGCAAGTAACTATCAATCAGCATTTTTTAATGTAGCAATTGAAAACCATCCTACAGTATAGTGCTAGTGTGTGATTTATACTAGTCTAGAATGGTGTACACATGAAAACAAGATGTATAGGAGTGCAGTTCATGAATACATTGTTTGCATATTCTAGTATATTCTAGTATATTCTAGTATATTCTAGTATATTCTAGTATAATTGTTTATGTATATGGATGTAGTCTTATGGACATATGTTAGGACAAAAGATTGAGTGGCCTCGAATGGACTCCCTTGGTGATGGAACCAATTCAATTAACCTTGCTAAATCGCTCAATAATTAGTCTATGAGCACTGTTTGCATATTTTGTCGAATCCAAATTAATTCTAGTTTATGGGATGCTAGGTGCTTGTGCAAGGATTGTAAGAAATAACACACACACATACACACACACACACACACACACACACACACACACACACTCACACACACACTCACACACACACATACACACACATACACGCACGCACAAACACACACACACACACACACACACACACACACACACACACACACACACACACACATACGCGCACACACACACACACACGTCACGCATGCACATGCTCACATACAGTATATACACTGTACCATGGAACTGGCACAGACCTGCAGTATTTGTCACAACCACACTCCATTCCTTCATACCAGTAAAGCAACGTTCAGTCCAGCAGCACTCCCATACACACTATGCATCCCTCCATACTTACAGCAATACCCAGTCCAGCAACACACTCTCACACTCCCATGCATCCCTCCATACTTACAGCAACATTCAGTCCAGCCACACTCCCATGCATCCCTCCATACTTACAGCAACATTCAGTCCAGCAACACTCCCATGCATCCCTCCATACTTACAGAAACATGCAGTATAACAACATTCCAGAGATATTTCCGGGAACCTTCAATGGATCTCAGGTCTCCTTCAGCTCAATAACACTGCGTGACAACAGCATTGAGGTGGTGCATCCAGGAGCCTTTGCTGGGGTTGCTGAACGAGGACTCATCGATTTGAGTCTAAATGCACTTAGTACAGTACCAGATGGAGTGTTTGTGACCTCATATTCAACAGTGTGAGTTATCTGTTTGTGTGTGAGTGTGCATATGTATACATGTGTGTGTGTGAGTAAGTGAGTGTGTGTGTATGTGTGTGTGTTTGTATGTGTGTGTGTGTGTGTGTGTGTGTGTATGTGTGTGTGTGAGTAAGTGAGTGTGTGTGTATGTGTGTGTGTTTGTATATATGTGTGTGTGTGTGTGTGTGTGTATGTGTGTGTGTGTGTGTGTGTGTGTGTGTGTGTGTGTGTGTGTGTGTGTGTGTGTGTGAGTAAATGAGTGTGTGAGCGTGTGTGTGTGTGTCAGCAGCCATTTTTTCATATAAGTTCGTGGATAAATAATTTGTGGAACTCTTTGAACCATGAAATCCATGAAAATAGAAATGTAGGAGTGTACCTGTGTAAATATATGAATATTGTTGTGTGCACATCGGGCTGGCAAGGTAAGAGGTGTGAATGGTGTGTGAATGGTGAGAGAATAATGACTTCATTGTCCCTCCTTTGATTTAGTCAACAGGGTGTTGCTCCTTATTTGTGTTAGCTGGTAAAAAAATATACACAGTTTAGTGAGCAGTCTGTATTTGGGGAGAAAGTATTATCCATAATAGGTTAACATTTGGGACTCGCTCTGCATGCAGTAATATGATGTATTCACTCTAAACATTCACTGTATACATACATACATACACATACACGTGTTGGTTCATCTGTAGGAATCTCGGATCCAAAATCAACTGCGATTGTGGGTTGCGCTGGTTACCTCCCTACTTGAACTCAACCACCACTAACCTGCGAGGATCCTGTGCTCTCCCCTCCAACCTCACCGGCACAGCACTCTTGTCTCTCACGGAAGAGATGCTACTGTGTCCGTGTGTAGGCTGTGTTGAGGGGAGGTGTGACGATACTGTTGGTGTGTGTGAGTGTGACAGCGGGTGGATGGGGGCCAACTGCAGTGAGAGGTGCACACCTGGAACATTTGGTCTGGACTGTGTGTTTAAGTGTGCATGTGTGCACAGCAGTCAACCTTGTCACCATGTGAATGGATCTTGCTTCTGTGATCCCGGGTTTACTGGAGAGTTCTGTGAACAGGGTGAGCTGTGTGTGTGTGTGTGTGTGTGTGTGTGTGTGTGTGTGTGTGTGTGTGTGTGTGTGTGTGTGTGAGAGAGAGAGAGAGAGAGAGAGAGAGAGAGAGAGAGAGAGAGAGAGAGAGAGAGAGAGAGAGAGAGAGAGAGAGAGAGAGAGTGCGTGTATGTTTGTGTGTGTGTGTGTGTGTGTGTGTGTGTGTGTGTGTGTGTGTGTGTGTGTGTGTGTGTGTGTGTGTGAGAGAGAGAGAGAGAGAGAGAGTGTGTGTATGTTTGTGTGTGTGTGTGTGTGTGTGTGTGTGTGTGTGTGTGTGTGTGTGTGTGTGTGTGTGTGTGTGTGTGTACATACATTCATGTATGCATGCATGCATTATAGTGTCTTTGTGTCATTTTATGCACTGAGTTAATTTCTGCTGATATAGTATGGAGTGCTACATATTCCATATGTAGGATTGACACTGAAAAACATGGCCGCCAAACATTGGCGCAAATTGTTTTCGCCCTGCTTGTGTGCTTGTATCGGGCTAACATACATAGTACTACACACACTTGGGTAGGTATAGTATACTCTGTGTGTATGCCAGTTTATTGCACGATGAAGTGAGTGAACGCAATACTCCCTGCAGGACATGTATGTGGTAACTATATGTATGTCATGTACACGTGTACATACAGTACTGGTTACTACACACAGGAATAGTACATACTTGTTATCAGAAGTACATACTATTGTGTGAGGTGTAGCAACTAGTACGTGTCCTATGTACTTGTATTGTGTGATATTTTGTGGCTTTTTAAATGTACAGTGATGCACACTTACAGCAAACACTGTTATAACAAATTGCTGGCTATAACAAAGTTCGGATATAACAAAACATTTGTGTGGGAATTCCACTTTGTTATCTCAATGCTCCACTGTGTGTGTGGCTGTGTCCATGTGCAGGTTGTCCCCATGGATCGTATGGTTCTGACTGCAGAGGCGTGTGCCAGTGTGTGAACAATGCCACGTGCGACCCTGTCACCGGGTCCTGCACCTGCCTGTCCGGATGGAGTGGGACTCTCTGTGAAGAAAGTGAGCAGTATACATGTACCAATACACTTCCAACATACACACAGTACACACCTCCAGCGTACAGTACACACCTCCAACACACAGTACACACCTTCAGCATACAGTACACACCTCCAATGTACAGTACACACCTCCAATGTACAGTAGACACCTCCAACATACAGTAGACACCTCCAACATACAGTACACACCTCCAGCATACAGTACACACCTCCAACATACAGTACACACCTCCAACGTACAGAACACACCTCCAGTATCAGTATCAACATTCAAAGCTCTAGCTGTATGACACTTCACTAGTATTGTCTTGTACACATAATATATTCTTTGCATGCTGTAGACTAATTTCATTTAATAAGAATTAATCTGATCATTTACCTGTACATATTATACGTACATACTGTATGCACTTTATGTAAAAGTGTACTTCATCTACACATGTACCAGAAGATTAGGATTGACCCTCCATACAGAGGAGCATGGGAAGGCTTTCAATCTCACAGCATTGTCCACTGATACCCATACATTCATGTGCATGTGTGTTGGTGCCTGCGGTGTGTTTCACTTTTCGCATCATCACTGGTATATAGGATGCAGTGAGGGGTTTTACGGACAAGGCTGTGCGGAAGTGTGCAGATGTGGAGCTGGTGCTTGCGACCCAGTGAGTGGGTTGTGTACATGCCCAGCGGGAATCTATGGGATGGATTGTAGCCACAGTGAGTCCATGGTGTTGTACATGTGTACTCTGTATGCTTAGTGTGCTGCATGTATGTACTGTGTGCTGTATGTATTGTGTGTGCTGTATGTACTGTGTGTGCTGCATGTATTGTGTGTGCTGCATGTATTGTGTGTACTGCATGTATTGTGTGTGCTGCATGTATTGTGTGTGCTGTATGTATTGTGTGTGCTGCATGTATTGTGTGTGCTGTATGTATTGTGTGTGCTGCATGTATTGCGTGTGCTGCCTGTATTGCGTGTGCTGCATGTATTGCATGTGCTGCATGTATTACGTGTGCTGCATGTATTGCGTGTACTGCATGTATTGTATGTGCTGTGTATATTGTATGGGCTGTGTGTATTGTGTATTACATATGTGTGACCATGTGTATACTACTACTGTGTGTACTATTGATAGCTGCGTTATATGGGAGCCATAAAATATATCAGTGTGATTTGGGCTTCATCTGTGTGCACTTGTACTGTGCTGTGGTAGGGTGCTCCACGCATGTTATTATTCTGGACTCATTCTGTGTATGGTGTATGTGTCACTGCCATCTGCTGCAGACTGCACTGGTGCCGTGAACTGCGACAGCCTCCACAGAGAGCCATGTTCGCTGAGTACGAGAGAAAACACATGTGGTCCCTGTTTGGTGGAGTATGTTGGTGCTGAGGGAGACGGCAAGGAAATGTGTACATGTTAGTGACGTGCTCTGTGTGTGTGTGTATGTGTGTGTGTGTGTGTATGTGTGTGTGTGTGTGTGTGTGTGTGTGCGCACGTGTGTGTGTGTGTGTGTGTGTGTGTATGTGTGTGTATGAGCGCACGTGTGTACCTCCATGCACCTCTTACCCTCTTTCACCAACCTCTCTATCTTCCCTCACATTCCCTGCATCCTCTCCTTCTCCTCCTCTGTCTCCCCTGCTGTTCCCTAGTCTGCCCACATAGTCTCAACTGTGTTGCCCTCAATCGCTTGCCCTGCACCACCGTGGACAGCACTTGCGGTCCATGTTACACCAGGTTCCTCACAGCCAGTGGAGAGAGAGTCGACACGCCTGGCAATGAGACATGCTTAGGTGAGAAATCATTCCCTGTGTACTACCAGAAGTCCTAGAACTGCACAGTATTCAATGGAACCTCTCTAAACGGCACTTTAAGGCCCCATTTACCCATATCCGGATACCCTTGTAAACGTATACTTTTGAAGACGTTTACACAAACTATTTACATGAAAACGCCGAAAACGTATAAGAGAAGCGAATATGGATACTTCGTAAACGGATACCTAAGTGGATACTCTATAAAAGTATACATCAATCATTTCGGTTGTTTTCGTGTAAACAAGTTGTAAATGCATTCAAAAGTATACAGGTATCCAGATGCGTGTAAATGGGGCCTAAGACCTGAAAATTATAAAGAAGGATTGTTGTGTTGAAATTTCCACAATTCGGAGCTTGTTTCACAATCGTAACAATCTATCAGGACCTAATAAAACACTCTGTTGTGGAGAGGTTTTTGCTGTCTGGGGAGTGTGTGTTAAGAGTTTCCACTGTGTACTATTTGTATATGTTTTTGTGTATCCAGCAAGAGTGTTCAGTTTGCACCATAACACACAGACATACAGGCGTACACACATAGTACATACATACCTACGTACTGTATGTATGATTTGTGCATTAGTTGAATTTACAATACGATTGTTTGTCTTGCTTGTACTGTATATGTGTACATGGATGTGTGTGCGGCACCTACATAGTGCTCGTGTTTATTGCATAGTTTTTTTGTGTCAATATGTGATTGTACAGTATGTTAATTTCATGCATCTGCATACATGCATATACACATATATGCATACGTGTATATAAGGTGCATATACATACGTACTGTATACATGTACTGTATATGTACTGTATATGTGTACATGGATACGTACATACGTACTTATATGTAACTTTAAGCATATAAAGTGTGCCTCCTAGACAGATCTGTGCAGTTTCCATATTCGCCTACTGTTAAAATACAGCGTTTGTTGCTGTCCATGCACCATCGCCCTGCACAGATCCATGTAAGGATGGAGTGCTGAATTACAATGAGACAGAAGTGGACTGCGGGGGCCCTTGGTGTAGAAACTGTACACCATTGGTACAGGTGTGTGTGAGTGTGTGTGTGTGTGTGTGTGTGTGTGTGCGTGTGCACGTGTTGTGCATGTGTATGTGTTTTAATGTTTGCTTGTGTGTTGCCACCACGAACCTAACCTTCCCATCATGCCCCATGCAGACTTGTCTGACAACCTCTGACTGTGGTAGTACTGAAAGAGCTTGTGTGGAAGAATTTGTGTTACCAAGTGGTATTCCTTATGAGTATGACCTTGAGTTTAAGCTCACCTGTGGTAAGTTTCTGCACTTTTAATTTCAAGCACTGACCTGTATCCTATTTGAATGTGTGCTGCATTTATGCTGTGTGTGTGTGTGTGTGTGTGTGTGTGTGTGTGTGTGTGTGTGTGTGTGTGTGTGTGTGTGTGTGTGTATAACATCATGTGCTTTCCTGCCCAACTGCTCATGCAGTTAATGCCTCATCTTTGGGAAGAGTAGTATTGGATCGATTAAGAGTAAGTACTCACAATCAGCATTTATGCAGACAGCAGGCTCACATGCATACTCATACACATGTACACACAACACCCACACACATGCATGCATGCATGTACACACACACACAGTATTGTTAATGTTCTAAATCTACCTCTTTGTCATTTGCAAAGACTGCATTTCAGCAAAAATTTGCTCTACCTGGTTCCTCTGGTCTGGAGGAGAGTCGCGTGTTTCTACAAATGCTGAAAGGAGAGTTCCAGACCCAATTTAGGGTACGTGAGTATGTAGTAGGAGCCATATGCATGGATCACTCCGTCCCTGCCCCTCCATTTCGCGCATGTGCATATAATTCAATTTGTACTGTATACATGAGCTGAAAATTATCTTTGTACATCTTTGGCTACTATACCTCAGTTGGAGGGCAGAGAGCTGTTTGATTCATTGGAGGTCAGAGGTACAGAGATTGAAGAAGGAAAATTTGTCTATAGTGTCAGTTCCAGCCCTTGTGTATATATATACTACATATTTACATACCACTGCACACATACACGCACGCACGCACGTACACACACACACACACACAATCAGTGCAGTGATGTACACTTTTCTCATACCTTGCACAGGTGCATGCAGCATACACTGATGATTCATCCAGCCATCATGATTACTCCACAGCTACTAGCAAAGTCATCACCAACGTACATGAAGGGGAGCTGAAGGCAACTGTTGTCTTTAGTTCGGAAAAGAGAAGTGTAC
The DNA here is from genome assembly GCA_963170055.1 of Halisarca cf. caerulea. Taxonomy (NCBI): domain Eukaryota; kingdom Metazoa; phylum Porifera; class Demospongiae; order Chondrillida; family Halisarcidae; genus Halisarca; species Halisarca cf. caerulea. The sequence goes on from CAUJGJ010000025.1 coordinate 1,167,592, forward strand.
GATTCAATTTTTAACTGTCTCACATGTTTTTGTGTACCATATTTTATTGACGTTTCGTTGTTGTATATATATATATATATATATATATCATGTGGAATTTCCACATTAATTAGCATTTTACAATCAAGTGTTCTTTGGTAAAGGTGCATTTAGAAAGAACTTGGATTGCATCCTTGTATCTCTATTGCCGAATAAGTGGCACATATAGGAACAATGAAATAACCTTAAGTGATACACCATGTACACTTATAATAGCACATTATCGAAAAACAAATGGCTAACACAAATTATAAATTATACGTATATGCATACGTACACATGTATATAATATAATGATTATTATACGGAAATATAACTATATATGTGATGTACAGTATATATGGTCACACATGCATACTCTAAGCTTGTAATGACATACATCAATATATGGCAATTTATTTTATTATACATGTTGCACATGCATGCAATTGCATACAATATGTGTACATACACGTTCACTATATATATGCACTATATACAATCATATAGAATAATACAAATGTGTTTCTGTATAATACATGCAGTGTAAAGTGTAAGAAAGTTGTCATAATATACATGTACGTATAATATGGCGCTAATATGGTCAAGATTGTACTCTGTACATTGCATTGGCTTCCTTGATATGCATACATGTCTAAACACACCAGGCCTCATCCTGGACCACTGGTACTAGGAGAGAAAAGGGAGCATAGGGTAGACTCAGGCTTTCTTGGCTGATCGCTTGATCCTCGTCACATCGTCCCTTGTCAATTTACCCTTCCACGTGTCCAGAAAGAAGGGATCTGTCCCACATGTGTCTTCTCTACGCTTTTTGCTGCAAACAAACAAGGACAGTCATACTGAAGGACAGAAATTGAGCCACTAGCTTTCCTGAATTCATGATTCGTAAACAACAATATGCATATTATGTATATATCAACACAGTACAAGATGCTCCATACAGATTATGTGCACATGCGGGTTCAATGCTGCAGAATATTCATGTACCAAAGATATACACGTACATACCTGTTCAAAGACTCCTCCTTATAAGACACAGCCTTACTTAGACACTGCCGTGTACTCTTTCTGACACTTCTTGTTTCCTCTATGAGATGTAGTATGTACGTATAACCAGCATGTGTGATGGCAACATCTGCCTATCAGAACAGTGTAACACTCACCAAATGTACATGAATTGCATTCACTGGCCGTAACACTATTCACAGCATTGCTGGGAGTATCACAATACCTCCTCGTCATGTTAGGGCTACTCAATCGACTCCTATCGGTAGTTTTGAATTTGCTACCTCTCGTCTCAGGTATAACGGATACCCCGGCTACTCCTTCCAGGACTCTCTGCGTGTTGTAAGCTCTTTGATGGTCAGTTTGGTCCAAGCGCGGTAGCTGAAAGAGATTGAATACCTACTATATAACTAGTACGGCTGGATTGAGTGGCAACGTACTGCAGTGAGGTACATACAACAACCACACACATTACATTGCACAAATGCATACTGAGGTGCTTGCTCTGGTGAGTCGCCTCTTGGTGAGGTTGGTGATGTCTGAAAGAGTTTGTGAATGACTACCCTGAGAGGGTGAAAGAGAGACACAATCCTGACATTATGCACACTTGCTTGGCAATTGTAAAATCTATGATACTGTAAAACGGCTTACTCTTCCATTTGTGTGAAATACATTTGCAGAAGACATTTCTCTTTTTCTACAGAATGCTTAAGATATGTAAATACAAGATAGTACCTCACAATAATACGTCATTTAAACTCACGCTGTGTGATTTTCTTGGTCATCAGCTGGTGAGCTTCTATTAGATATGAGTGAAGACTGGGTATTAGTGGATGCATGCTCTAAAGGAGTACATGGAGGACTACATGTTTGATCAGGTCCAAATGGTCAGCATGCAGCAAGGTAATCCGGCATGCATCTGTGTGTGCATGCGTGTGCGTGTGTGTGTGAATGTGAATGTGAATGTGTGTGTGTGTGTGTGTGTGTGTGTGTGTGTGTGTGTGTGTGTGTGTGTGTGTGTGTGTGTGTATGAACATACTATGATGCAGTGTGCTTCCAATAGACATACTCTGAATCTGGTTCTCAATATCACCGAAGGCAGCCTCTCCCTCATCCACTGTGGGCATGTTTGGTGAACTGTGGTCAGACAGGAGTACACCCACTATCTTGGACGACTGCACATCGGGTGTATCACCCTCAAAGGGAGCAACTGGAGTGTGTAATTCATAAGGTGATAGCATAGTATTCCTCTCAAGAGAATCCACTGCTTTTGGACTGGAAGGATGTGATAAAACTGGTAGAATTCTTGGATTTACCTTGGGATCAGACAACCGCCTGACGGGAAAAATGCTGCTAGCTCTCCATGATTGACTTCTCAGTCTTCTTGGATATGAACATGGCCTAGATATTGGGGTTACATGCATCTTGGTTTGCACAGTGTCAATGGCCTGGATTCTAGTCTGAAAATCTGCTGTGCTTTGCTGACTTGCACTAGTGTTTTGATATTGCTGGTGTGGAGGTTTATGGCTTGTTTTAGCCCTCTGGTTTGATGGGTTGTGCTCATCTCCAGCAGACATGCCACTGTCATCAGAGGCTTGCTCTGCAATTGCACATGCTTCACTTGCCAATACTTGTATCTGTGTGAGCTTCCCATACAGATACATAACATGCTTTTATAATATTGGTATACATGTGTGTGTGTGTGTGTGTGTGTGTGTGTGTGTGTATGTGTGTGTGTGTGTGTGTGTGTGTGTGTGTGTGTGTGTGTGTGTGTGTGCGTGTGTGTGTGCGTGTGTGCATGTCTGCAGATACCGTACTTGCTGCATGTCGGTGTGTGTGTGCTCATGTGCATGAGTGCGCATATACAGTACAACAAATGTATCAATGTACAACATGTACAGTATACACATTCACACATATTCTGTACTTTGCTAGCCAAGGATGTGATGATGTACTTGCAGGTTGACAAGTCTTCGTAGTGTTTCAAATCTCTTTGTTTCAACAGTATAATTTCATCTCTCAACCTGGAGTTTATCTCTCTTTCTTTTTCTGTAAAGATAAGATGTATCATGAATCTGTGGTATAATATGTAGGTACATGTGTACATACATGGGATGTATACAGCATGCATGCGCTTTACCCACCAAACCCTTTGATCTGCCATCAATTTTGTGCATGAATTGATTGAAGAGTAAATTATTGATTTGGATAATCCGCCAAACCCATTAATTCCCCCCAAATCTTTCAAAACGAATTGTGGCGGATTAATGAGAGTTCACTGTATGAATTTGCATCTACATCAACATACAGTTCAGTATAGTACAGTCAAACTCTGCTCATAAGCACCTGGGATAATACATATCCCTGGATAGCAAGCACTCCTTTCTCTCTCCCAACCTCATGTACTAGTACATATACTAGTACTGAAAACTACATTGATCATAGGTTTTTCCATAGATGCTCTATACTACGGTTACGTCTATATAGAGCGTCTATGGTTTTTCTTTGGCAAGTACTTTTTAGTTGACCCTTGATGGTACCTACTAACCACGTAGCTATGTATGTGGTTGCCTACAAGTATGGTATGTTTACAAGTATGAAAAGAGAAAATGAATTTGTTACAAATTAATATTTACTTGTACATCATTTCATTGGTGCTTGCATTTCTACATTTTAAATGAGTATTTGCTATATCAAAATAATTGATGACGTCAAAGAGCCAATAGACATACCTAAAGCATTGGCCAAACCTCTATTCTTCAACTGCACCTCAGTAATTCTGCTATCCTTTTTCCTCTGTCTCTGACAAGCTTCATTGGAAAGATAGACCAGCAGACAAATTCGACCTCAATATTACGCTATCCTATATTTAAAAACTAAAACAATTCCTTTAAAATTCACGAAAACAAACACATTCTAATTAATTCTACATTTTAATCTAGCAAAGAGAACCTTACCGTTGGAAACTGGCATGCTCGAACTTGGCTCTCTGTTCGTTTCCAAGAAACTTGAATTTTCCGCCAAATATTCCAGATCACGTGACCAAAATTACTGTAGCTGGGTTTTGTACGAGGTTTTGCACAATCAGCACAACATGGTAGGGATGAAATTTCGTGTTGGAGGCTGGCTATTGGGGTAAGCAGTTTGCTACCCGACTGAGCTTCTCTATAAAGTCTACCAAGCTCATATACAAGACCATTCAAAAACAGAATGTGTCGAGAATGGTATGCAACAGCAATGCTGACCACGTGCTTGTCATGTGAGCCCCACTACAAAAGGTTAACTAAAAGCATGGACGGCTTGTCGAAAGAACAGGTGGACAAGTTTACTGAAGATGGCTATTTACTTATAGAAAATTTTTGCACTCCTGAAGAGTGTGACCGACTTCGTAGTAGATGTCACCAGATAATAGACGAAGCGGATTTGCAGAATCATCCAAAGGTGGTGTTTAGTACGAAAGAAAACAAGCAGATAGCTGACGACTACTTCCTTACGAGTGGAGATAAGATACGCTTCTTTTTCGAAGACGGGGCCTTTGGAGAAGACGGAAAGTTGGTTTGTGACAGGAAGTTGGCCATTAACAAAGTCGCTCATGCCCTTCATGCGCTGGATCCGCTGTACAAAGAGTTCACTTTTAGTGAGAAAGTTAAAGGCATTTGTAAGAGTCTGGCCTTGAAGAAACCCGCCGTAGTACAGAGCATGTGTATCCTAAAGCCTCCCAAGCTTGGAAGTGTTGTTAGACCTCATCAGGACTCAAGTTTCCTCCACACAGAACCAAAGAAACTAGTCGGTTTCTGGTTGGCTTTGGAAGATGCTGATGTAGAAAATGGCTGTCTCTGGTTTGCACCGGGAAGTCACAACAAAGAGCTGGCCTTGCGACTTTTACGAGAGACAAGCAAAGATGGACATTTTGATATGAAAATCGAGGGTACTCCTCCAGATTTGTCAGATGATCAGTACAAATTAGCAGCTGTCAAGAAGGGAACCATGGTTGTCCTTCATGGGGAAGTGGTACACAAGAGCGGGAAAAACGATTCTGACCGTTCCCGCAACATCTACACTTTTCATGTGTATGATGCCGGTGTTTCTAAATGGGACGAGCGTAATTGGCTTCAACCTACTGAAGAGCTACCTTTCCCTCACCTGTACTAACATTTTGCACAACTCTCGTTTGTTTGTGCATGTGTGCACTTGTTGCATACTGGTTTGGTTATTTGTGTGCATTTCAGTATTCCAAGTATTCTAGATGATATAATTCGTGTTGTAAGGTGCAGCAAATTGTCCTGTGTAATATTGAATTTTTGTGTGGGCGAAAAAGAATTTTCGCTAATGTATGGCGGCCATGTTTTTCATGTCAATCCTACATATGGAGCACCATTATACTCCTGGAATCCATTGATTATAAAACAAGCTGTAACTTACACATGCAAATGTCTGCTAGTTACAGAGGTACAGGTTCCACTATAGGCAATGTATGTATATATAGGTGCACGTTGAAGCATGCATGAATGGTAAAAGCTTAATGCACATACGCATGACATGCATGTGTGCGTGCACATATTTCCGTATTTTCAAGTTTTGATTTATAGTTATTTGAGGGAAACTTTCAAAACTGCCATTTTATTATATATGCATACATAGATACACGACCCAATTACAGTGGGCCTCGTTTATCCGACCACATTTGTTCCTCATAAAATGTGTTGGATAAACCAGGTGTTGGATAAATCTGGATAAATTGCACACAGAGTAGTGATGGTGATTCACAGCGGAGTGTAGGATAAATGAGGTTTTCAGATAAACCACTGTCGGATAAACTAGGTGTGAGTGTATTATAAACTACAGTTGGGACTCTTTAACTAATCTGGCCACATTCATTGCACTAAAAGATGCTATAGATTAAGAGGGTGCTGGATTAACAAATCCTCTTACAATGCACTATGCACATTGGGTACACATTTCTACTGGCTGGATAGCAAGGGTTCTGGATTATCAAAGGCCGGATTACAGAGTCATGTGATTGCGCAATCTACTGCTGAGTGAATCTGAGTGAATTTCTTTCTCAGAATTAATTAATGGCTTTGTCGAAAGAACAGTTAGCCAAGTTTAATGAAGATGGCTATCTACTCATGAAGAATTTCTACACTCCTGAAGAGTGTGACCGACTTCGTAGTAGATGTCACCAGATAATAGACGAAGCGGATTTAGAGAATCACCCCAGGGCTACCTTCTGTAGCACGGAAGAGCGCAATATTAAGCAAGTAACTGGCGACTATTTCCTAACGAGTGGAGATAAGATACGCTTCTTTTTCGAAGACGGGGCCTTTGGAGAAGACGGGAAGTTGGTCTGTAACAGGAAGTTTGCCATTAACAAAGTCGCTCATGCCCTTCATGCGCTGGATCCGCTATACAAAGAGTTCACTTTTAGTGAGAAAGTTAAAGGAATTTGTAAAAGTTTAGCCCTCAAGAAACCCGCCGTAGTACAGAGCATGTGTATCCTAAAGCCTCCCAAGCTTGGAAGTGTTGTTAGACCTCATCAAGAATCCAGTTTCCTCTACACAGAACCAAAGACACTAGTCGGTTTCTGGTTAGCTCTGGAAGATGCTGATGAAGAGAATGGCTGCATGTGGTTTGCACCGGGAAGTCACAACAGAGAACTCACTGTACGTTGTTTACGGGAGACGGGCAAGGATGGACATGTTGAAATGAAAATCGAGGGTACTCCTCCAGATTTGCCGGATGATCAGTTCAAATCAGCAGCTGTCAAGAAGGGAACCATGATTCTCTTTAGCGGAGAAGTGGTGCACAAGAGCGGGAAAAACGATTCCGACCGTTCCCGCAACATCTATGCATTTCACGTGTATGATGCCGGCGTTGCTAAATGGGACGAGCGTAATTGGCTTCTGCCCACCGAAGAGTTACCTTTCCCTCACCTGTACTGACCATTTGCGTAGCATATGCACAGTTTTGCGATCATATAATTCTATAATTTCTGTGTGCACACATTTTTTGTACTGGTGTATTTGCGTCCTTAATCGTTTGTTGATTTACATGGATTTCAATATCGAACATACATATATGTCACCCCCACCTGCCCACCTGATATTCAAGGGTTTATAATAATAATCAGGGTATATTCTCTCGACATTGTGGACTAAACAACATTATCCAGCACTCCCTCTCAGCAGCAGGCCTTCTTTCTCGACTTGAACCTTCAGGTCTCCATCAGTCAGACGGGAAACGGCCTGATGGGATGTCCATGACCCTATGGGAGCAGGGGAAGTTCTTAGTTTGGGATGCTACATGCATTGACACATTTTGCCAATCCAATGTGCGAAGAGCAGCCAATGAGGCTGGAGGCGCGGCTGCATATGCTGAAGAGATGAAAGTAAGGAAGTACTCCCATCTGGGTAACATGTACTTCTTTCAGCCGATTGCTGTGGAAACTTGTGGCTCTATTGGCCCTAGCTCGATGGCCTTCTTGAAAAGACTCGGAAAGCACCTGAAGATGGTCACTGGAGAGCCCAGATCCTTCGCCTGCCTTCTACGGAGAGTATCTGTTGCTGTACAGGTTGGAAACGCAGTGTCAATCACCGCGACTATACCAGTCACTGCTCATGGAGACTTTGATTCTAGATGCATGTACATGTATGCTTTACTTAATATTATTGTTATTGTTATTATTGTTATTATAATCTTATGTGTACACAGTGTCACGTGTATCAGTATCTGTATAATATGTAGCTGCATCTTTATTATATAAAACTATATAGTAATAATAATAATAATAGTAATAATGATTAATATTATTGATTAGAATTTATAGTCTACTATTAAGTAGCTCTGGACAATGTTTCAATATTAGTAGTCAATATCAATATCAATGTAAAACCGACTATACAATAATAATAATTATTACAATTGTGAATAGTCAATATATCGAATACTCAATATATCGACTATCAGCATTTTCCTAGAGCAAGTGCAGTTAGCTCCATTCTTAGTACAAGAACAGACAGATGAAATAGGGAAGACAGGCAGAAGTCCAATACAGTCAAACTTGGTTAGAAAGTCACTGTTTACAACAACAACCTCTTTACAGCAACACACATGGCAGAAACAGATTCAATGGTCTCTGTACTAAATGCTCTGGTTACAACAACAACTTGGTTATAACAGCACATTTTAGTGGTACCACGGGTGTCGTTGTAAACAAGTTTGACTGTATATGGCTAAGGGCTCCCAATTGGCACTGGTACATAGTACTAAAATATGTTTAACCGGGTTAGAATTGGAGTATCAATATTGGAGGATAATACTGAGCTATACCGACTAATATCGTATATATATATATATATATATATATATATATATACCGGAGCTACTAGGATGGGCTTTGATTGCGTAGTGCAACGACTGCATTTAAAAGAATGTGTAGTCTAACAAGCTAGCCCGTTTCCCCAAGCGCCCTACAGGCGAGAAGGGGCGTAGGGCGCTTGCAGAGATGGGCTAGCTTGTTAGATCTATAGAGAATGCACAGATTGTGTTTTTATAATAGTTGCATTAAAATTTCCTATAAATAACAACTACATACAGGCCAGGCTATAGTTGGTTATAATTATATATAATTATTATGCGTTTTTATTTATATAATTATTATACGTTCATGCAATTGCAACTCTATGTATAAATTTAAAGCTATCATGCATACAGCATTTTTTCAATCTAGCAATTATAAACCCCTATGGTATTTATATTATATTATAACATGCATAATATTATTGCATGTGATTGCAATGGATGCATATGCATGTGTTGCGGCGGATATCACAGTCATATAATATTAATATCCGTGTAATGTACAGCTCACAACAAATTATGGAAAACTTGTTAAGTGGCTGATACAATGATGTCAATAATGCATATATAATTATTAAAAGATTGAATCCATTGATTTTGAAAGTTTTGTCGGGTGTGATGCAATCCGTGCCACTGGCATACGCTTCTTGAGGTCTTCCAACATCTTTGCAAACGGTATTCGCATCTCTGGATCGTAGTTCCAACATTTTGTGAGAATGTCCTAATATGGAGATACAGAGAACACAGTCATACGCAGGAAAAGGACCAGAACAGAAAACACCTGTACATGTACTTTGGCACCTGTCAAGTACAGCCGTCAGTCCATAGGCTGTAGAACTGGGGGGTCCTGGGAACCATACCCCCCTCCCCCCCCCCCCCCCCCCCCCCCCACCACCAACAACAACACACACACACGTCTCAAGACCCAAGCCTTAAATGTCTACAATCACCTAGTGGTTTAAGTACGGCAACCCAAAACAGGCTGAAGCTCTATAGAGAACCTCCAAGGTGCAGTCAGCTGTGCAATTTTGCAGGTGCCATAGACCAAAAGGGTGACCAACTAACCCCAAAACCGGGGTGGGGGGAGGCAAAGACATCCTTGCAGAAACACAATGAGAAGAAGGAGGAGAGGGGGGAGGGAGGGAGCCACCCCTCTATTTAAAGCCCACACATTTTCACCAAACAAATGATTAGAATACAGTGCACACACACACACACACACACACACACACACACACACACACACACACACACACACACACGAAATGACTAAAATACGTACATTGTACATGCACATTTACATATGTAACACATACACGTACTTTGACTGTGGTTGTGCTGTTGACGTGCTCTGTCTTTGGACGAGCACCATTGCCAACCAGATAGATGACTTGCTCTGGCTCATAGTTCCCAAACGGCCATGTTCCCGTCAGCAGCTCATACCACAGAATACTGAATACAAGACAGAGTGGTGACACCAGTAAATAAATACATAGCATATGTGACTCTGCACACAGGTACACACACATACTGTACACACATAAATACACATGCTTGCATTTGCTCTCTCTCACACACAAATGCACAAACACACACACGCGTGCACACACACACACACATGCACGCACACGCGCACACACACACACATGCACGCGCGCGCACACACACACATACACACACACACATACACACACACACACACACACACACACACACACAAGCACTCCCAAAACTCACCCAAAAGCATAGATGTCGGACTGAAAGGTGTAGTGTTTGTCACATGTCTCAAAAGGTGACAGGACTTTGAGTATCTCAGGAGCTTGGTAGTTGAGCCAACCACGTGGTACCATGAGTTTCCCTTTCATTCTAAAGAAAAACACACAAGAAGAACAACTACATGAGAACGTGCCAGGTACGTGAAGGACAAAGGAGGTAACTTTTGCTAAAATAAAACTTTCATCCTCCTTGAACATAGGTAACACTCTTGTGCACACACACACACACACACACACACACACACACACACACACACACACACACACACACACACACACACACACACACACAAGCCCCACATCCTTCAAATCTCCCCTCACCCCTGTGAGTATCCTATCCAAAAACCTCTCCTAATACTACATCTGCAACAAGATGCCCAACCACTCACCCAGGGAAAAGTTGACAATCTGTGACCAGATTGAACCCAACATCCGTAATCACCACTTTGTTGTCTCTGTCCTTGTCGTCCAGGAGTATGTGACGGGAGGTGAGATCCTTGTGCACAATGCCCTTGTCGTGTAGATATCCCATTCCCTGGAGCAGAAGGAGGAAAGGAGCATTGTAAGCAAGTGTCAATAGTGACGGCAGAAGGAGGAGAGGAGCATTGTAAGCAAGTGTCAATAGTGATGGCAGAAGGAGGAGAGGAGCATTGTAAGCAAGTGTCAATAGCGACGGCAGAAGTACCGACAGCCAATGTACAGTACATACAGCTAAACCTCTCTATAATGAACCCTGGATACAATGAACTCCTGATATAACAAACATAGATCTAAGAATGTACACCTATCTATTCTATTGTAAATGAACCCTGATGTAGTGAACACCCTGATATAGTGAACCTTTTCAGCAGTCCCGGGGCAGTTCGTTATAGAGAGGTTTGCCTGTACATACGTACATACATGCGTATATCACTCATGAACCCCACCTGAGCAACCTGCTTGATGATGTGGTGAGCTCGTCGCCCTTGGAAGGTCTCGGTCCACACATGTATGTGCTTGTACAAAGGCACACCATTGAAGTTACTGCAGGAAAAGACGAGGAAACGACAGGTGTAGGGGGTACCTTAGCAACATGTACAGTATTGTAAGCACATTAGCACAAATGAATGTACCAAGGGCAGGCTAGACAAG
>CAUJGJ010000025.1:1193900-1196400 GCA_963170055.1 Halisarca cf. caerulea
GGTATAATATCATAATAATATGTACACACTAATAATACATATACAGATTACATGCATGTAGACTGGCATATAATATATATACACTAATAATACATGTACAGAGTACATGCATGTAGGCTGGCATATAATATATATACACTAATAATACATGTACAGAGTACATGCATGTAGGCTGGCATATAATATATATACACTAATAATATACATACAGATTACATACATGTAGACCGGCATATAATATATATACACTAATACATATATACACTAATAATACATGTACAGAGTAGGCCAGCATATAACATATACATACACTAATTGTAAACACAGCAACTTACTTGGATAGTAAGTACCCTCAAGGGAAGGTAAGATACCTACTCACTATCAGAGGTACTTACTATCCAAGGTGCTTTCAATGGTATTGCATGAGGTAGGGACAGAGCAATGAGTACTTACTATCCAGGAGTACTCACTAACCCAGGTACTTGAGGTAGGGAGGTAGGAACCCAGGTGCATGAGGTAGGGACAGAGCAATGAGTACTTACTATCCAGGAGCACTCACTAACCCAGGTACTTGAGGTAGGGAGGTAGGAACCCAGGTGCATGAGGTAGGGACAGAGCATTGAGTACTTACTATCCAGGAGTACTCACTAACCCAGGTACTTGAGGTAGGGAGGTAGGAACCCAGGTGCATGAGGTAGGGACAGAGCATTGAGTACTTACTATCCAGGAGTACTCACTAACCCAGGTACTTGAGGTAGGGAGGTAGGAACCCAGGTGCATGAGGTAGGGACAGAGCAATGTGTCCTTACTATCCAGGAGCACTCACTAACCCAGGTACTTGAGGTAGGGAGGTAGGAACCCAGGTGCATGAGGTAGGGACAGAGCAATGTGTCCTTACTATCCAGGAGCACTCACTAACCCAGGTACTTGAGGTAGGGAGGTAGGAACCCAGGTGCATGAGGTAGGGACAGAGCAATGTGTCCTTACTATCCAGGAGTACTCACTAACCCAGGTACTTGAGGTAGGGAGGTAGGAACCCAGGTGCATGAGGTAGGGACAGAGCAATGAGTACTTACTATCCAGGAGCACTCACTAACCCAGGTACTTGAGGTAGGGAGGTAGGAACCCAGGTGCATGAGGTAGGGACAGAGCAATGAGTACTTACTATCCAGGAGCACTCACTAACCCAGGTACTTGAGGTAGGGAGGTAGGAACCCAGGTGCATGAGGTAGGGACAGAGCAATGTGTCCTTACTATCCAGGAGTACTCACTAACCCAGGTACTTGAGGTAGGGAGGTAGGAACCCAGGTGCATGAGGTAGGGACAGAGCAATGTGTCCTTACTATCCAGGAGTACTCACTAACCCAGGTACTTGAGGTAGGGAGGTAGGAACCCAGGTGCATGAGGTAGGGACAGAGCATTGAGTACTTACTATCCAGGAGTACCTACTGACTAGGAGTACTTACTAACAGAGTTTGATTGTAATACATGTACAGAGTACATGCATGTATGCTGGCATGTACAGTGGAACCTCTGAATAAAGGACACTTTGGGACAGCCCTATTTGCCCACTGTGAAGTGCACCCTCTGAATAAAGGACACTTTGGGACAGCCCTATTTGCCCACTGTGAAGTGGACCCTCTGAATAAAGGACACTTTGGGACAGCCCTATTTGCCCACTGTGAAGTGCACCCTCTTAATAAAGGACACTTTGGGACAGCCCTATTTGCCCACTGTGAAGTGGACCCTCTGAATAAAGGACACTTTGGGACAGCCCTATTTGCCCACTGTGAAGTGGACCCTCTTAATAAAGGACACTTTGGGACAGCCCTATTTGCCCACTGTGAAGTGCACCCTCTTAATAAAGGACACTTTGGGACAGCCCTATTTGCCCACTGTGAAGTGGACCCTCTTAATAAAGGACACTTTGGGACAGCCCTATTTGCCCACTGTGAAGTGGACCCTCTGAATAAAGGACACTTTGGGACAGCCCTATTTGCCCACTGTGAAGTGGACCCTCTGAATAAAGGACACTTTGGGACAGCCCTATTTGCCCACTGTGAAGTGCACCCTCTGAATAAAGGACACTTTGGGACAGCCCTATTTGCCCACTGTGAAGTGGACCCTCTGAATAAAGGACACTTTGGGACAGCCCTATTTGCCCACTGTGAAGTGGACCCTCTGAATAAAGGACACTTTGGGACAGCCCTATTTGCCCACTGTGAAGTGGACCCTCTGAATAAAGGACACTTTGGGACAGCCCTATTTGCCCACTGTGAAGTGGACCCTCTGAATAAAGGACACTTTGGGACAGCCCTATTTGCCCACTGTGAAGTGCACCCTCTTAATAAAGGACACTTTGGGACAGCCCTATTTGCCCGCTGTGAAGTGCACCCTCTGAATAAAGGACACTTTGGGACAGCCCTATTTGCCCACTGTGAAGTGGACCCTCTGAATAAAGGACACTTTGGGACAGCCCTATTTGCCCACTGTGAAGTGG
>CAUJGJ010000025.1:1201400-1203900 GCA_963170055.1 Halisarca cf. caerulea
TATCAAATTAACTCGTACTTTGTGTCAATGCATAAAGGAACATAAGCATGTGCGTGCAGACACACACACACACACACACACACACACACACACAACACACACACACACAAAACACACACACACACACACACACACACACTTGCACATACACATCCAAAAGTAACAGACAAAGTATTCTACACACATAAAGATGACGTTCACGTAGATATGGATGCAGGTACATACGTACATACGTATATGCACAGAGGGAATAGGGTTCAATACAATGGTCCTAAGACTGCAAAAATATCCTGTTAAGGCCTTGCTAATGTAAACACATGTATAGTATATGGGACTGAGAAACACACACACACACACAAACATACGTACACACACAAACACATAATACATACACATGTACACACATACACACACACACACACACACACACACACACACACACACGCACGCACGCACGCACGCACGCACACAAACACACAGACACAGAGGGACAGAATAATGCGATAATGGCAGATATTTCTCAGAACAAAGTGTTCATGCAAGGTTCACAAGAGTATGCTGAGTGCTAATGTCACCATCCCTGTATTCTCAGGACGGGATGCCAACAAGAATATTTCAGTGTTGCTGAACGTACTGTGGAGTCATAAGGGTGATGATATTCATGTAAATGTGCCAGTGTTAGCACAAGGGTATGGTGTGTGTGTGTGTGTGTGTGTGTGTGTGTGTGTGTGTGTGTGTGTGTGTGTGCGCGTGCACATGTGTATGTCAGGTATGGGAGGCTGATGTGTAAGAAACAAATATATCATATACACACCCACTGTTTTCTCACAAACAACAATATACATACATGCATATACGCACACACACACACACACACACACACACACACACACACACACACACACACACACACACACAAGACTATTCTAACCTAGCAGCAAGCGCATGCGGGTATTGTCCCCAAAAAACACCGACAGAAGTAGTAGTAGTGGTAGTAAATTATCATTTAAACAGGGATATCCCATCAGCAACAGCTTGTCTGAACTGGGAACCCTAAATACTTGATACACATAATGGAAACAATCAACACTGGTGAGAAGAAAGCATTGTACTATTAAGATTAAACATGTAGAAGGATTGGAGCCGTTACAAAAAACTGGTACTCGATGCACTCAATTTGAGCAACAACGTAGCATAATAATTCCATAATCATCTTGTGAAAATTCAGTATTGTATATACAGGTATACAAGCAATATATACAACCATGGACACACACACACACACACACACACACACACACGCACGCACACACATGCAATGCACGAATATCTCGACGAATATACAGCATACGGAGGGGCATTCACGCACCTCGATATCTCTCCGCTCTAAACCGGCGAGAACCAGAAATTTTTCCAAGGAGATCAAATCGTTGAACTGCTTTTCCACCGCAGCTCCTACTTCGGGGTCTTCAAGCGCCTGTAATTCCGTGTGTTTTTCTTTGAGTTGCTTCGCAAGCAAGCGAAGGAACTTGGCCTATTCGGGCGGGAGGCGCGAAGGGATTCAAAGCACGCTCTGACTGGTTAAAAGCTACAGTACAGTACACAGAACAGAACCAAATGTGACCAACCTCTTGAAACTGCGCCTGGTTTAGCTTGAGATGAGCATTTGCAAAATTGGAACTCCGTACTTGAAGTAGGCTCTTGTACACCAGGTCGAGAACCGATTGCATTTGCCTAATTCTGGCAATTGCCCTCTGGATAGAGTCGTTCTGTTCCCAACTTGTTTCGCCGGACATTTTAGTAATGACCATGTCTTCTTCTCTAAACACTCGACAGTTGCGTTCTTCGCTCGGGGAAGACCGCGGCTAAAAACAACAGTCTTCTTTCCGTACAGCGGATACAAATACCACAAAGTGCTGGAAAGCGTGGGCTAGCGCGAAGCCGAAGAGATTTGGTTTACGTAGCGGTCGGGAACTAACTAAATATCCAATTGTTAGTCCAGATTGGATGAAATAGCGAAGAAGGACTACCTTCACAACAAACAAAACTTCGCGACCTAGTCGCGAAAACTTGCTGCTAACTCCAAACTAACAGAGCGCACTATGTATGAAAACTAATAGCAGTATGTACGTAGGTGGCAGAATCGGTACACGACTCCTCCCAATTATCTCCCCAACACACAGATCAGGTGCAGCTAGGATTGCCCCAAATATGGGAGTACAAAGGATGGCTGACTCAGAAAACCCTACACTTGAGAGTCAACAAACATTAAATGATGAGAGGATTTACCTCTTTTCGAGGTCACGCCTCCCACGTGGCTGCAATGCCTCGTAAACAAGGATACAATTGGCGAGCTAGACAATCGGATAAACCAAGAACGAAGAAACATTTGACTTTGAATAATGTTGTAGAAGGTGCAGTTTTATCAGTCGAGCAAGGTGATACCAACTATCTGGCCCTTCCGAGCAAGAGAGAAGCGGAATCGTCGGCTTCTCAGACA
>CAUJGJ010000025.1:1233900-1236400 GCA_963170055.1 Halisarca cf. caerulea
TGGGTAAGTATGATTCTGTATAAGCAATATATTATACTACAATTTATTTGCCTGCTATTTCTTTTATTCGTAATTCATTAATTAGGAAAATTCCAACGGGACAGCTGAACTCTGAGGAGCAGAAGAGACTGAAGTATGCATACCAGGTGTGTGTTGTGTGTGTGTGTGTGTGTGTGTGTGTGTGTGTGTGTGTGTGTGTGTGTGTGTGTGTGTGTGTGTGTGTGTGCATGTGTTTATGTGCGTGTACATGTGTGTGTGTGTGTGTGTGTGTGTGTGTGTGTGTGTGTGTGTGTGTGTGTGTGTGTTTACATGTGTGTACATGTGTGTGTGTGTGTGTGTGTGTGTGTGTGTGTGTGTGTGTGTGTGTGTGTGTGTGTGTGTGTGTGTGCATGTGTTTACATGTGTGTACATGTGTGTGTGTGTGTATGTGTGTGTGTGTGTGTGTGTGTGTACATGTGTGTGTACTTGTGTGCATGTGTCCACATCATGTGTTTGTGTGCGAGTGTGCTAGCTGTGTGTATGTATATTTTCAGCACCATTACGTATGTATGTCCAAATTCCTATTCTGTCATTTTGTTTTTCCGTTATCCCTACATATGGAGTACTACTGTACTTTACATGTGAGTAGTTTGTGTAATACAGTGGAACCTGTCTATTGTGGTCACTGTGTAATGCAGCCACCTGTCTATACCAGCCACTAATTCTTCTCCAAATCAGCAGTAATGTATGGTATTCTACCTCATTAAAGCAGCCACCTGTCTATAACAGCCAAAAAATTTCGCCCCAATGGTGACCGCAATAGACAGTTTCCGCTGTAGTCTCATCTTGGCCCGAATCCAACATTACCAACTTCTCCACATCTCCTCCGTGTACTGACCTCACTCCTGCAGTGCGTGTTATGCGAGGACCCAGTGTTCCTGCATCCCGCATCTGTGCTTGTGAAACAACTCCCGGAGTTTGCGGTGTTTCAGGAAATCCTTGAAACTTCCAAGAAGTACATGAGAGGTATGTGCGCACACACATTGGTGTACAGCCACATCTGGTTTATCCAGCACTGTTCATCTAGAACCCTCATTTATCCAACAGGTTATGTCGTGATCCCCCATCACTAAATTACACACAATTTCACCTGATTTATCCAACACCTGGTTTGTCCAACACCTGGTTTGTCCAACACCTGGTTTATCCAACACCTGGTTTATCCAACACCTGGTTTATCCAACACCTGGTTTATCCAACGCCTGGTTTATCCAACACCTGGTTTATCCAACACCTGTTTTATCCAACGCCTGGTTTATCCAACGCCTGGTTTATCCAACACCTGGTTTATCCAACACCTGGTTTGTCCAACACCTGGTTTATCCAACACCTGGTTTATCCAACACCTGGTTTATCCAACACCTGGTTTATCCAACGCCTGGTTTATCCAACGCCTGGTTTATCCAACGCCTGGTTTATCCAACACCTGTTTTATCCAACGCCTGGTTTATCCAACGCCTGGTTTATCCAACACCTGGTTTATCCAACACCTGATTTATCCAACACCTGGTTTGTCTAACGCCTGGTTTATCCAACGCCTGGTTCATCCAACACCTGGTTTATCCAACACCTGTTTTATCCAATGCCTGGTTTATCTGACACATTCATGGGGAACAGCCGACATCAGATAAACTAGGTCCCAGTGTATGTGCTAACACGTGTGTGTACACGCATGTGAATGCAAGCCATCTGCGCATCACACAGGACCTGAGGTATTTTGCTTTTCATTTGTTGTAATTTGAGGGAAACTAATTTCATGTGGCCTTATCAGCAGCTGAGTCCAAATAGAAAATGGTGTGTTTTAAGATATGCACATGCAGCTAACACATGACAGTTGTGTGAATGTCATGTGACTGTCACATGACTTAATCTTGCTAATGGAAGTTCAACAAATGTGGTGTCTTGCTGTTAAACAATAGAAACCAATTATTTTCTAAATATGACAACTATTACAGTCCACAGTCTTATCAGCACATACTGTATGTACACAAGCAAAACCTTTAACAGATTGTCAGTCAGAGAGGTTGATTGTACAGGGATCTGTGCTATAGTTTCACTGACTGCAGGTTTCATGTGAAATCTGCACATGTGGATAACATGGGTCTGAATTCTGCTCTCCACTAATAACTAGCACTTTCGCTCCACCCTCAGAGTCACACATAGCACCTTCACTCCACCCTCACACCCACAAGTAGTGTCTTGACTCCACCCTCACACCCACAAGTAGCGTCTTGACTCCACCCTCACACCCACAAGTAGCACCTTCATTCCACCCTCACATCCACAAGTAGTACCTTCACTCCACCCTCACACCCACAAGTAGCACCTTCACTCTACCCTCACACCCACAAGTAGTACCTTCACTCCACTCTCACACCCACAAGTAGTACCTTCACTCCACCTCACACCCACAAGTAGCACCTTCACTCCACCCTCACACCCACAAGTAGCACATTCACTC
>CAUJGJ010000025.1:1243900-1248900 GCA_963170055.1 Halisarca cf. caerulea
GTGTGTGTGTGTGTGTGTGTGTGTGTGTGTGTGTGAGTGTGTATGTGTGTGTGTGTGTGTGTGTGTGTTTAGTTCAAGGAGCATGAATTAGAGAGAATGTTCGATTATATATAAAGGTGTTGGATTACAGAGTAACTCTTACTACAGTGACTGTACCTCATAAGATGGTCGGGTTAGAGAGAATGTTGATTTACATAGTTATGGAGGCACATATATCTATAGAGGTTTTGGAATACAGCCGTGCCACTGTATAGTGATACTGTTATGGTGAATGGTAACCCAGTTGTATATCAGGCTTTAGATAATAGTATTCACATTCTATCAATATATGCACTACATATGTATGTACAGTAAAACCTGTCTATGACAACCATTCAAGGGAACAAGTAGTTGTGGTCTTTGTAGACAGGTGGTCCTTGTACAGAGGTGCTTTAGTACAACTGAAGTAGGCAATAAACCAGACTACCATGGTCTCTGTAGACAGGTGGTCTTTGTATGCGAGTGGTCTTTAAGACTGGTTTTACTGTACATTGGCCATCTTATGAGGTACAGTCACCACAATATATAGCATGCTAAGGGGAGAGTCATTCTGTAATCTGACAACCTCCTAATCCGACACTTTTTCAAGTCCCATCGAGTGTGAGATTAGAGAGGTTTGCTGTATGTCACTTTCTGTTATCAACAGGTACCCCTCACTACATGGCCCCGGAAGTGCTGAGGGGACAACCCTACAGTTTCTCCGCTGATTGGTGGAGCCTTGGAGTGCTGCTCTATGAGCTACTGACAGGAGAGGTTGGTTTGTGTGCATGGTTTCGTCTCATTGGTTTCCATGGTCTTGAGTTCATGCCTGTACTAGGACTTTAGGGATCCTCACCTTTTTCACTCCCACACCCACACTGCCACTCAGGCCCTCTTACCACTCTCAGTTACGCACGCACCACCACCGCGGGCACCCTCACCAAGATCACACACGGCATATGTACAATTTTACCCCTCCCAACCTCCTGTGTCCTCTGTAGGCCCCCTTTAGCTCCAATGACAGGATCCAGCTCTACCGCAGTGTACTCCGAGCTGATGTTGATTACCCAGAGTTCCTCTCCCCAAGAGCACGAGACCTTCTCTCCAAGGTGATCTGACAGTGGTAATGGTGATGTGACTGTGGTGCTGATGGTGATGTGACTGTGGTGCTGATGGTGATGTGACTGTGGTGTTGATGGTGATGTGACTGTGGTGTTGATGGTGATGTGACTGTGGTGTTGATGGTGATGTGACTGTGATGGTGATGTGACTGTGGTGTTGATGTGACTGTTGTGCTGATGGTGATGTGACTGTGGTGCTGATGGTGATATGACTGTGGTGCTGATGGTGATGTGACTGTGGTATTGATGGTGATGTGACTGTGATGGTGATGTGACTGTGGTGTTGATGTGACTGTTGTGCTGATGGTGATGTGACTGTTGTGCTGATGGTGATGTGACTGTTGTGCTGATGGTGATGTGACTGTGGTGTTGATGGTGATGTGACTGTGGTGCTGATGGTGATGTGACTGTGGTGCTGATGGTGATGTGACTGTGGTGCTGATGGTGATGTGACTTTTGTGCTGATGGTGATGTGACTGTGGTGCTGATGGTGATGTGACTGTGGTATTGATGTTGATGTGACTGTGGTGCTGATGGTGATGTGACTGTGGTGCTGATGGTGATGTGACTTTTGTGCTGATGGTGATGTGACTGTTGTGCTGATGGTGATGTGACTGTGGTGCTGATGGTGATGTGACTGTGGTGTTGATGTTGATGTGACTGTGGTGCTGATGGTGATGTGACTGTGGTGCTGATGGTGATGTGACTGTGGTGCTGATGGTGATGTGACTGTGGTGTTGATGTTGATGTGACTGTGGTGCTGATGGTGATGTGACTGTGGTGCTGATGGTGATGTGACTTTTGTGCTGATGGTGATGTGACTGTGGTGCTGATGGTGATGTGACTGTGGTGATTGATGGTGATGTGACTGTTGTGCTGATGGTGATGTGACTGTGGTGTTCATGGTGGTGTGACTGTTGTGCTGATGGTGATGTGACTGTTGTACATGGTGATTGATGGCAATGATGGTGATGATGATGGTCCTTGGTGAAATGTCAGTGGTGAGGCTATAAAACAGGTTATCCATAGATATCTAAGCTCATGTATGAACGTAAAACTGTATGGCCCTTAGCACAAATCTCTCGATAGCGAACACTTTGGGAACTGAAGAACAGCTTGCTATACAGAGGCTTCCACTATACAAGGATTACTGTGTTTGCATAGCAATTTTACTTTGACCAATAAAATGTCTGTTTTCGAAAATTCCCCAGTGTTTGGGGAGTTTGTTTAGAGGTTCCTCTGTGTTGGTGGCCACTTTGGTACTCTATGTGTTTTCACATAATAAAGTTTTCAGTGTAACTACGGTTGGTTCTAATGTATGGACATCCCCCATGTTTTTTTCCGCGTCATCCCTACATATGGACCACTACCGTGGTTCATGATATTGTACGTAGCTCTTCTAGACTGACTGGTGAATGAGCCTCAGCCGTCTTGTATGGGAAGTTCCTGCCAAACACTTAACCAATAGCACAGTATGCCTGTACTGTGTAGGCACTTGTATCACTCACCCATTGCTGCAGTGCAGTGTTCCTTGGGTATCGACTGTACATTCATTTGCCCGGCAGTCTGGAGCATCTCCCTACCTGCTGCTGCAGTTGCCTCACTCTTGTATTGAGACAGTCCCTCGGGCACCATTTTATACTGCCTTCACCAAGTCCAAGTGTAGATATTCTAAGCTGCAGTTGCACAGTAGTTCAGTGTGCTTATGGTCCAAGTATCGGTCTCCTTGCGAGATTACCATTGTTTTGGAGATGGAATTCGTACTTCTTCCCTGAGATACATACTTTACGTAGCACGCCACAGTCTTTGATCTTCTTTACTTTTGTTGTCTCTATTTTAATTCTTGATTTGTGTAGCTGATTGAAAGAAACACAGACACACGTCTCGGGTCCTTTGCAACCTCTGCAGATGATCACCTTTGTATTGCTGGAATAAAGAATCACAACTTCTTCTTGACAAAACCAGTGAGCGAGGACGAGAAGGATAAATACTTGTGTCTTCTTCGATCTGGTTCTCGACAGTCGATGATGATGCACAAGGTGACAGGAGCTATGAAGAGATTTACCAGTAAGCGTGTGTGTGTGTGTGTGTGTGTGTGTGTGTGTGTGTGTATGTGTGTGTGTGTGTGTGTGTGTGTGTGTGTGTGCGTGTGTGTGTGTGTGTGTGCATGCATGCATGTGTGTTATGGGGAAGTTTGGCTGATTTGTATGAATATTGTTAGCATATCCCAGAGTTAGGTCACACTCCCTGCTAGTGCACACACACTCCAGGTTAGCACACACACTCCAGGTTAGCACACACTCCTGGTTAGCACACACTCCTGGTTAGCACACACTCCCAGTTAGCACACACTCCTGGTTAGCACACACTCCTGGTTAGCACACACTCACTCCAGGTTAGCACACACTCCCTGCTAGCACACACTCCCTGCTAGCACACACTCCTGGTTAGCACACACCCCCGGTTAGCACACAGTCCAGGTTAGCACACACTCCTGGTTAGCACACACTCCCGGTTAGCACACAGTCCAGGTTAGCACACACTCCTGGTTAGCACACACTCCCGGTTAGCACACAGTCCAGGTTAGCACACACTCCTGGTTAGCACACACTCCCTGCTAGCACACACTCCTGGTTAGCACACACTCCCTGCTAGCACACACTCCTGGTTAGCACACACTCCCGGTTAGCACACAGTCCAGGTTAGCACACACTCCTGGTTAGCACACAGTCCAAGTTAGCACACACTCCAGGTTAGCACACACACACTCCAGGTTAGCACACACTCACTCCCGGTTAGCACACACTCCTGGATAGCACGGTTGAAATACACCCCTAATCAGTACACACTTCCGGTTAGTAAACCCTCCAAGTTAGTACACACTCCAGGGTTGCACACACTCCTGGCTAGCACGTACTGCTGGGTAGCATCACACACACTCCCAACTAGCACACATTCTCAGCAAGCACACATACTTGACTTGCCGACACTCCTGGTTGGCACACATTCCTGGTTGGCACACATTCTGGGTTGGCACACATTCTGGGTTGGCACACACGTTGTGGTTGGTACACACTCCTGGTAGGCATTTTCTACTGGCTACTTTTATCCTCCTGGATGACTCATTCTTACCCCTGTTTCTCCCAGGGAAAGCCCCCTCCATTCAGTTGCTCTATGACGGAGTACCCAATACATGGACATGGGTTGAGTTGGAGAATTATCAAGTCAAACCACCTTTGAGACCCAAGCTGGTATGTTTGGCTGTACAGTGTGTACAGTGTGCACATGTATACACACACACACTCACACGCGCACGCGCATGTGTACAAACACACACACATGCATGCACACGCACGCACGCACGCACGCACGCACGCACACACACACACACACACACACATGCATGCACACGTGCGCACACACACATACGCACACACACACACACACACACACACACACACACACACACACACACACACACAACAACCCTTACTCTCTTATAGGGCAACCCGCTGGACACTCAGTTCTTCGATACGTCCATCACATCGTGCCCAGCAACCCTAGACACATCCGAAAGAGGCGATAAAGCAATGACCATTCCAAATTTTAATTATCTCATTTCAATGTCTCCATCTGAGACTGATTACTCTTAACATTCAATATTTCATGCAATTACTTATTTTTGCATTTGTAAAATATACACTTTTGTTCTGTGGGAGCATTTTTTCTGTAAATTTGCAGTATTACTTTCTACACTTGATCGAATGGAGTATCGTTTTTTTTTTCTGTAAATTTAAGCAGTTAAACTTGCAAGTCAAGTTATACATAATATGAATGATTTGTTGCAACTGATGACTGTAT
>CAUJGJ010000025.1:1253900-1256400 GCA_963170055.1 Halisarca cf. caerulea
GGCTTCCTCGCTTTTAGTTTGAGCCTCACGGTGACACTTTGCGTTGGACTGAAGTATAGGAAATCATCACTAGACACAGTGACGAGACAAGCGCCCCGTTCTCTCAGATTTTGTCCACAGCCCGACCTGACTTTCTTCTCCGAAATAGACTACAAAGGCCACTTTTGGTAAAATGCCTCAGGCAAAACGTTGAAGAAGATCTCCATCTTCAACGGACAGGTAGAACAGATCCCATGGAAGCGTCTAAGCACATCGTCCTGGCGCTAGAAACTTCCTTCCCGCGCCCATATATACGCAGCCGCTCACGTAGAAATCTATGCTCAAGTATGTGTGAGTATGTGCTCCATACTTGGGTATAGGGACTATGAAAATTAGTTAACTATAAATAGCACTTAGGATAATATATTTTCAGAAGGTCCGGGTGGCATAATCGCTAGCCCCGTGACTAGGTATTAGTGCTGAGGCTCAAGACCCGGTGTTCGAAACCGACTCCGGTCACTTTCTTTCTGAAAAAAAAACGGCTCCCGTTTATAAGTAGTCAGTTCCGTTCCTCAGTGGTCAGTTGCAATACCCCTGTACAAAGAATCGTATGGGGGGAGCTTTGGGTCTCGCGGCTGGTCTCCCACCTAATACTGATCATGTCTTCTCGAGATACAAGAGAATGAGTACTTCACTCTAGGGCTAAAGATCTGTGACTACCATTGGGTGGACTTCCTTTTTTTTTTTTTTTTTTTTTTTTTTTTTCTCCACGGGCTAATATCCATTTACCACCACAATCATTGTTAAATCGATCCATTAAAGGTACCTATGAGTTTTGCAGTTATGATTAAACAGAATAAATGTAAATACTCTATAGTAACTTGATAGGCATTGTCATCAATACAATCATTATAACAAATTTAATTTAATGAAATCCACATTATTATCTAATTATCTATAAATTGCAGAATTAAAACAATGATCCATCGTACATTATTGTATTTCTCTAAACAAGGGACAAGAGTCAATGTTCTACAAACTCCTACATAGCTTCTTCTTGATCACATGGGGCAGTCAACGGATGGTGCTGTGAGAAGTAGCAGAGGGAGAGGGAGTCATTTGAGGATGCATAAGTTACAGTCACTGTATGCACAATATAATACATCTACATGTACGTATTACACTTCTCAAACACATATAGGCATGATCAGAAGAAAGTACTTGTGTGTGATCAAAACTCCAGTGTTCCTGCATCATGCATGTGTCATTATACTATATAGAAAACTATGCATGAGTATTCAAAGTGACAGTATATGATACTGCAATACGCACACACACACCAAAGCCCACATCAACACACACATGACCACACAAATTCACACACACACACACACACACACACACACACACACACACACACACACACACACACACACACACACACACACACACACACACACACACACACACACACACACACATGCACACACACACATACACAGAAACATGTATGCACACATATGCATGCTTGCATGCACACACACACAATTATTATGAACACACACATGCACACACGGTGCCAGAGGAACCACTAGGGCAGATATGGCAATGGCCCTACCAGTTTTCGATCAACACCTCATAAATACATAATCAATTATAGAGCTTCATAGACTTCTATCAGAATGGGAAGATATTGCAACCATGGGCTAGATTGAGATGCCCTTTCACTTTCATATAGCTTCCACCAGGCCTGCTCCTATCCCGCTGGTACACTAGTTATTTCAGTCACACTTCAGCCATCATTCCTGTCACAGTACCATGCATGATTCAGCACAAGGAGGACAATTGGGTGCAGACAAAATGGCCAACCGTGTACGTCAAGTTGGATACTGGGTAGGTATCAGGGATAGAATGAGGAGTACTCATTATCCAGGAGTATATACTGAACCAGCTGGGTAAGTTCACTGTACATGTATTCGTTCATGAAATTTTAACATATAAAATGCTACATTAATTGGCATGGCATATGTCACTGTGTTGCAGATACACTGTATGTATTGAAATAGCCTCTATGAAAGTGTCTATGATCACATGCGTTAGCTAGCGTTGGCATTCACCGTTTACGTTTTCTAGTAGCAATGAGTTTCTTAGAGTACAAAGGCAAGATAGAAGAGGGAGACACAGTCATCATTTACAAGGTATCATGACGTTTGTGTGAGCTTCACATGTAGTCATCTAAGCTGGGGATGGAGTCGGTGGGGAGGGAGGAATGCTTCCCTTTTGGCTGGCAGCTAAATCTCGGCTGCAGAGTGGTTTCATTGTGTACCTCCCATTCTCGCGGTGCAGAGTAAGCTGGAAGTCATCGCTGTAAAGGTGACGTGTGGAGAAGTGTTGCAGGTGAAAGGAGGCGCCGTTCCACACACCAGCCTCGTCGGAGCGAAGTACGGCTCCAAAGTTAGTTTTGCTGACAGTCTAGCATAACCGTCCCTTTCCGCCATATTAATATTTGTGACAGTGTCGA
>CAUJGJ010000025.1:1276400-1308900 GCA_963170055.1 Halisarca cf. caerulea
GTTTAGTTGGAGATTACAAACTGTCACCATGGCAACCATTGAAAGGTTTTCCCCTTTCCTTAGAATCAAACACAACCCTGTTGGTCCTGCAACTGAGCACCGTCCTGCACATGGTGTCCGAGTGGAACTCTCTGAGGATGAGAGTGTTCAGACCAGTGGAAGGTGAGGGTTCTAGACAGTGTGACACTAACCTCGTCTGCTGTGGTTCCCTTGTGTGCAGTACTACTTGTGTGTGTGGAAAAGTAGGAGCTTTTTACTTGCTTATTATATACTCTGCATTGAGGGCTTGTCCAGCTGCTAACCCTGTCCTTCTGATGGCTAGACCGAGTGTAGGCTGGCCCATATGCCACCTCAGGCATCCTGTTGCACCTCTGCTTGTTAGGACCACTCGTCTACAGTGACCACCACTGAATGTCTGCTTAGTGGCCTTTTCAGACAGGCTTAACTGCACTCACTACATGTGGTGTAACCCCACGTCAATGTCTACGTACATATGGCAGAGAACTGTACAGCAGAGAATGTTTCTGTAAAGTGTGAATTGTAGGTTTGTTGGTACTTTGTCTTGTCCTATTCTCTTCAGGAAGTAGGAACAAAGAAGAGGCAGCACTTGAAGGTCTACTACAGGACTTGAGGATTAAAGCAGATGTCTATGTGAGTGTTGCTTGCTCGTCCTGCTCTCTGTACTTTGCACTACTTCCATTGAATGTGATCTTACTGAATACCTGATCGACTGTTTGATTTCACATATGTGGAGTGCTGGTCTGTGAGTGGTGTTAGGTTCTGTGAAACCCGTGTATAAAGACCACCCAAGGGACTAGGTATTTGTGGTCTCTGTAGGCAGGTGGCCCTTATGTAGAGGTACAAGGTGAGGTGCAGTATTGCTTCACTGGGTCCCAAACCAGCTACAGTGGTCTCTGTAGACAGGTATTCATTCTTTGTACATGCGTATGTATGTAAATGATTGCCCAGTTTGCTGTACTGCGATGAAAGGACAGATAAAATAATATGGTTCTTTCATGTCAGATTATGGTTCCTTATTTATAATATTTTTCTTGAATATTCTTATTATGTTAAATTTCTTGTTGTGATGGTGGCATGTGATGTCAATCGCTGACTGCCTTTTATCATTTCAACTCTGAGCATTCTTTTGCGTCTGATGTACTTGTTTGCTTAGGACATTGTTTGTTCTCGTAGTCAATAGAAATCTTGCGGTATCAACGATTGCAGTAGTTTGAGTGTGCGCAGTGTGTCGATTCTTACATCCCATCGACACAACATAGGTTATTTAGCTTATATAATGTGAGGCATAGGAATTTTCACACTGCTTCCAGTAAATTTAAACTCTTGTCTAGAACTATACCCATCAACAAGCCACATGTATGTTTAGTTCTTTGGTTTTATTCTTCATTAGATGGTGAACCCTCGAAGTGAGGCTCTTACAGATGGTCAGCATTATAATTTTAGCCAGCTTGGTTCGCCCGAGGTAGGGTGTTTATGTGGTGTATGTATGTGTGTGTGTATGTGTGTGTGTGTGTGTGTGTGTGTGTGTGTGTGTGCGTGTGTGTGTGTGTGTGTGTGTGTGTGTGTGTGTGTGTGTGTGTGTGCATGTGCATGCGCGTGTGTGTTTGTGTGTGTGTGTGCGAGTGTATGTGTGTATACGTGTGTGTGTGTGTGTGTGTGTCCATGCTGTGTATGTGGGCGTGTGTGTGTGTGGGTGTGGGTGCGTGAGTGTGTGTGTGTGTACATATGTGTGTGTGTGTGTGTCCATGCTGAGTGTGTGTGCGTACGTGCGTGCATGTGTGTGTGTATGTGGGTGTATGTGTCCATGCTGTGTGTGTGTTCGTGCGTGCGTGCATGTGTGTGTGCGTATGTATGTGTGTCCATGCTCTGGGTGTGCTTGTGTGTATGTGTACATGCTTGTTTTTGTCTTGGATTGTGTTATTTGTCTGTTGTCATTCAATTTCAGAACAATGACTTGGATTTCTACGTCAAATTGAACGAAGTCATCGCAAATCGATCTCATGCTGCTTGTAAGTGTGGTATCATGTGCATGTCAGGTGACTCCCATGTGACATCATTGCTTTCTTTATCTCCACATAGGTGTAACTTTCTTGTCTCTTCCTCCCCCTCCTCAAGATGATAGTCTTTCTCAAGACTACCTACGGAAAATAACTGCCCTAACAGGTGCATGTTGCCAAGATACTTGTGTGCTTGTGCTTGTTGCTGGGGAGCTTATGTGCACTTGTGCTTGTTGCTGGGTGTTTGTGTGTTTATACATGTTGCCAGTATGCAGGTACATGTACTTGTATATGGAGAAGACGTAGGAACATATTCTTGACTGCTCATTGCAAATGGGAGCATGCATGATGCATGTACGTATATGATTGAGCCTCTGCCAGTGAACCCTCCAAACGTCTCTGCAAATGGCACAACTTGAGATCCTCTATTTCTCCTTGCCGTGACTCCAATACATTTCGAACGTTCAAAAGAGAACAAACTCTCAACAGATGTCAAATTGGATGAATTTGTATTGTACCAGAAGTGTCCTTTGTTCGGAGGTTCCACTGCCAAGTATAAAACCAAATCTAGTTTTGTTCTTATTTGTATCAAGTGTG
Source organism: Halisarca cf. caerulea (assembly GCA_963170055.1). Classification (NCBI taxonomy): domain Eukaryota; kingdom Metazoa; phylum Porifera; class Demospongiae; order Chondrillida; family Halisarcidae; genus Halisarca; species Halisarca cf. caerulea. The sequence goes on from CAUJGJ010000025.1 coordinate 1,279,016, forward strand.
TGCTAGACATTATTGTCCAATTGGCCGTGGCCTTGATAGGACCATTTTCGGGCGCCAGCTTTCTTGATGGGTGTATGTTTGTGCATGCGTGAATGCCAATTTTGATAATTTGCGGTCAACCAAATTACCTGGAGGCAAAGCCAGTTCGCCCAGCAGTCTAGACTTGACACAGTCCTGCATGTGTGCATGTCAGGATCCTGTTGATTATGCTGGGCACGATCTAACCTGTGCTATGGTTATTTGTTTGTGTGGGTTTCCTTTATATGCTATCATGAGCAATTGTATTTGAAAAGATTTTGTACTTCCTACAATATGTGTACGCATGGCAGTATCAATGTTGCATCTTATTTCGTGTATAAAATGTGTTGTGGGCTCTGTTCTGCCCTCGACCTCTGCTAAGTGATAACGCTTCACACTTCTGAGGCGATAGGGCAGGATCTTTTCTGCCCTGTGATTGTTATTGTAAGGCTTCACTTCAGTTCCCGCGCATTGTGTAAATCCACCAATCAGCTGAGATTTGCTAATCAGCTGTTATTGGCTGGAATGAATTAGGCAATTGTGTGGACGCAAACTGAACCTAAGCTGTGGAATTTACAATGGTTTTGTCTTTCTTTATGCAACGTTCATGCACATGCATTATACACTTGTACATGCCATAATGTACCAAACACACCCTATGTATGTACTCATACACACACACACACACACACACACACACACACACACACACACACACGCACGCACACACACACACACACACACACACACACACACACACCTGCAGATAATCTTCCTCCAACGGTCATGGTCTATGGCAATATGCCTGTGATTACAACCAATCTTTGAGGAATAGTGAATTTCAGAGAAATTAATTAAGCAGAATCTAAGAATATTATTTCAATTGTGTTTAATGCTAACATGTTATTGTTAGTTTTGCATGCTATGTGTATCTACATGTGTAAATACTTCTCCTGTACTTGTTACTTTAGACATAGCTTTAGATGTGTGTGTTAGAGTAATATTTATTGATGTGAACATTTGCAGACATTTCACTTTATTGTAATGTTGCTAATTATTCGGGTTATACTAGTTATGTAATAGTCAATTGATCTGTACATGTACGCAGATGTTATAGATTATATGTCTATGCAGTGTTATAAGTTTCCAACTACTAATTCAGAAACTGTAATACTATGTATATATTGTACATGTAGTACAAGCAACTACAGGTCATAGTCAGCTATATATATATATATATATATATATATATATATATATATATATATATATATATATATATATATATATATATATATATATATATAGCCAGCATGCATGTATGAATTTCCATTCCAAATATTAAAAGCATGCACTGGAACATATAATATTATGTGCAATGAATTTGTTTAATTAAGGTTGCAAATTATAATGCTCCATTTTGGGCGCTAGCTATAGATATGCCTAGAGCTAGCTATACTGTAGATGCAGATTTTTTGTGGGTTTATAAAATATTTTGCTAATTGCATGTATGTTACATGTTGCATTAAGACTAATTATTACAATCTAATTTTTGCATTTTGCACTGTGTATGTACCTACGTATACAGCAATGTGTATATATATATATATTCAGTATTAATTATTATATTGTCTGTTGGGATATGTATAATATATGAATTTGCACATACATGTGCACTACCTTCAGCATCAAATTGTATATCTCCATGCACCTATCCGCCATGCATGACACCCTGTGGCTTTATAATAATATTGTGCAGTATATATATGTGCAATTACACATATCAAATTATGCAAATGCACATGCATGGTTACATATAAAACACCTAGCTATGTGATATTATTATAATGCTGCATGTGTTGCTTGTGTGCATGCAAATGCATGCAACATGCATATGCATGCATATCAACCGTGTACATTCGCTCACAATATAAAACAGAGGTAGGTGCAACATGTCATTATGTGCGATGGTGCTTGCATATAATATCCATGTATGGCCCTATACATAAAATATTTTGGCATATGTATGCACGTACACTGACTGGTACAGTGGATTGTAAAGCACTCATATGCAGCATATATACACACTCATTAGTGCATGCACAATGTCATGTACGTATATAGACGATGCGTGATACGTACATTTGCCAATATGATCTTTTCTTGGAAGCAAATTGCCACCATCACTGGCACATTGCTAGTCTCGTGGGACTGACCCTTAAAATTTTAAGGGTCTGGCCCGCGAGACTAGCACATTGCTGACATCAGTGATGAATCAATCTCATGAAGAGAGGCATGTACTATACATGCTTGATGTCAATGGTGAACCCGCACTCAAAAGTTGGCATTATAAATTACAAATGATTCATTAAAAATCAGTAACCAGAAGCAATCAAGAGCATTAAGTCATAAACAAACGCAAAATAGAGTTTACCTAGTGGTCAAATGCTACTACCATAGATGCTACTACAACGTTTTCCGATTGTCCACGTTTTAACTACTTTGGGTCTGCTGCTGTTCGGCCTCTTCTTTCTTGTCGAGGGAGGAACAAATGGCCCACTCGTATCCAAAAGGATCCATAGCTGTACCGTAATACCCGCCCCAGAACTGAGCCTTGAGTTCCATGGTCACCTTCCCGCCATTGTCGAGAATTTTTTTCCAAACTTCGTCGGCAGCTGTCTGGTTGTTGAATTCCAGTTGAAACATGGCGCCAATGCACTTCTTTTGAGCGGGCTCCTCCTTCTTTTGCTCTGGCATGCAGTTATAGTCGGCCAGATAAATGGTTCCTTCGTTAATGGCGACACAACAGTGCATAACCGTAGTTTTGGAGTCGTCTGTGAAGTAGATGTCTTTCTGTTCGACATCATAAACTTTCTTTAGCCACTCAACGTGTTTCTGGCAGTCTGGGGACAGCAAGTATGGGATAGCGCCCTTCAATGCACACGACATAGTCTTCCAAACAGCCAACAACGTACACAATTCGTAGATATAAACACACCAGCAAAGACCTGAACTTATATGCACACGGTAACGAAGCTGCAGCAACTGCAAAACGGAAACGGATTTGCATTCATAGTTGACCTATGGTTGAACTGCAAATTGATTTCGTCTCATCATACTATATAGCAAAACCAACCATATATTTCGCGATTACCTGCATAAGTGTTAGTGTCACAATTCAGTGTAAGTTAACAGAAGCTACGTACTTCAATGCATCTGACACACACACACACACACACACACACACACACATACACACACACACACACGTACACACACACACACACACACACTGAACATTACATGCAACTGCCCAAACGGTTCATGTAATGGTATACAGCTGCTATACGTTGACTAATTTGCATGAGCACTCCTTTTTGGCTACATATTATCATAACATGCAGGTATCCACTACACGACTTGTGTACACTTATTAGTACAGCTGATGCATCTGGTTTATATATCATGTATGCAAATTGGACCTGGCTGGCTGAAGCAAGCATCACTGCCACCAGTATAATATCAGTGATTACTTAATATCATCGAGAGTTGGAGGCATGCATTGTAAGTTAGTGCACGTGCTGGAGGACAGTGGGAACCCACACTTCGAGCTTCATTGCTTTGAAAGTAAAATAATTGCAAGTGGTTGGTGATAGAAATTATCACTTGAAGCAAAAGCATCAAAAGTAATTCAAGTGCTATAAAATTCCACATAAACACAAACTTAAATTGAGTTTAAGGTACTATTACAAGCCACGTTTAAGGTATACTTTTAGCTCTACTTCTGCTCAGAATCTTCCTTCTTGTCCAGAGGGGCATAAAGGGCCCACTCGTATCCAAAGGGATCCACAGCTGTACCGTAATAACCGCCCCAGTTCTGAACCTTGAGTTCCATGGCCACCTTCCCGCCGTTGTCGAGAATCTTTTTCCAGACATCGTCAGCAACTTTCATGCTGGTTAAATCGAGCTCAAACATGGCGCCAGCGCACTTCTTTTGTGGTCCCTCCTTTTGCTCTGACATGCCGTTGTAGTCACCCATATAAATGGTTCCTCCGTTAATGTTGACACAGCAGTGCATAACCGTAGTTTTGGAGTCGTCTGTGAAGTACATTTCTTTAGGTTCGGCATCATAAACTTTCTTCAGCCACTCCACGTGTTTCTGGCAGTCTGGGGACAGAAAGTATGGAATAACGCCTTTCGATTCAGAGGACATGGTCTTTCAGCTAGTAAATTCACTTTAGTTCTAACAAATACAACCTTGCCTTGAATGAGAGAGCGTGAAGACTGACGCCTCTACCAACGAGCTGACTTTTATGCTGTGCATGGCGTTGGATTTTTGAAAGGGCGGGAGCATTCCTGCCCGTTCCAAAATAAATCGAATCGGTCTGGGAACGGTATGAGTATCCATGGCATGTCATACCCTATACACCACGTATAAGTAGTTTTTTTAATGTTTTTAATGTTGCATCCTTTATACCCACGAACCCTGTGCCCTATAGGCATGGTTAGCAAGTTGCCTGCCTTGCCAGGGTCCTACAATGTACATTTGGCAATACGGGTGTCCCGACGCCTTTTCCGCTTTATATCATAATATTGAGGGGCTTAATTATTTCTTGATTTGAATAATAATAGTCAACACACTAGGATAATTCATACTGTGTATTTAATTATGTTATTATAGTATAATACTATTTTAAATAAATTAATAAACCACACAACTAAGAATGTACATGCCAAGAAAATCGCATGTCAACGTCTGTGGTGGTCATATTCGCATGTCAACGTCTGTGGTGGTCAAAATCGCATACTTTTTACCTCTCAACACTACAATCCTGTGCACTATACTGTTGGAGTGGGAGCATGCACAACTGCCAGTTCTTGCTAGCAGAAGGGGCTCCATTTCCCACTTTCAATTTCTTATGGTGCAATATGTATGTGCAAAAAAGATTAATAATTCATTCGTCATGATAGTTATAAATTTATAATCTGATCACTTTACAAGGCCAGATTGCATTCCATATAGGCAATAGTTATTATCGCTATTTTGCACATTTAACGCTGCATGCAACCATTATTGTTTGCATTTTTAAATACCAGATAGATTAACTTGTAAGCACATTATAGCCAGCTATATGCATCCCGCAACAAGTGAAACAGACAAGCTAATGTCGGAAAGAATGGAAGTGGAATTATAATGGTGTAAATTGTCGGTAATTGCTGCAAACATATTTGAAAATACATGATATTGGCTTACAGTGGCGACGCCATTATTGAATTTGTAAACTGACCAGTACAAATTTAAAGGGAATAGCTGTTAGAATCTGTGAGAGAGTATTGAGCACAAAAGTATATTTTCGTGGTGAAAATTGTTCTTTGTACCATATATGACCTTGCTTTCCAGTATTCTTTCCTATTAGTCGTGGTCTTGGCGGGGACTATACGTGTCCAGCGGGGAATAGATTGCCCACGTGTAGCCAAAGGGGTCCACCGCTGTACCGTGGTACCCACCCCAGCTTTGAACTTTGAGCTCCGTGGACACTTTGCCTTCGTTATCGAGGACCTTCTTCCACACGTCGTCGGCAGCTTTCTGGTTCGGGAATTCGAGTCGAAAGGTGGCACCGTGACATTGGCGATGGGGATGTCCCTCCTTGTGCTTGGAAACGGCGCTGTGGTCGGTCATGTACATCGTGCCGTCATTTATAGCAACGCGGCAGTGACTCACGGTCGTCTTGGTCTCGTCTGTGAAGTGAATTTCTTTCTGTACCGCACTGAAGGTCTTGGTTAGCCACTCAACGTGCTTCAAGCAGTTGGGAGAGACTAAATAGGGAATGACGCCTTTCAGGGGGGAGCACATAGCTTTGAGTGTTGATACAGGGTATCGTTTCAAAGGAGTACAGCAGGATTAATGCCTTTTTGAAAACTGTTAGATTTATAGCAAAATTATGCTCTTCACTCTGCACCCATGCCGCCAATCGACATGGTTAATAGAAAGAATTTGCATCAAATTCAATCAAAACCAGACAAATAATTAAACAGTATAATTGATTTTTGGCATCAAATTTGATAATAATCCTCACGTGGATGCACAACGTCCGATGTAACCATTCACTGTTCGGTTAAAAGTTCTCTCACAATTTGAAAGGCGCCTAACAAGGAGCCTAACTGAATCTTCTCATTCCCTCCCACTGCCAGATTGTGCTCAATGTCAGCCATTTTCTGGAGTAAAACCATTCTTGTCTTGGAAGGGAAGTCCACTGTGGAGGAAAAGAACAGGTACACTCCGCAACAGTGAACAAACGGACTAGAAGTGTCCACAAATGGAAACTGAGGTCAGTTAGGAAGAAGTGTTCTCTCAACAATGATCTTACTAAGTACACAAGTTATGTAGGTCATTCTTATTGCAGGATCACACTACTAACTGGGTACCTGTAGGAACACTACAGCCTATCGCTCAAGACCCCCCAGGCTAAGTAAAGGTAACCTGATACCCTTAGGCCTAACCGTCTGGTGGTAGAAGGTAGTAGTGTTTTGATAAAGGCTAGAAGTATTTTAAAACTGAACAACACCAAGTAGTGCAATGGTATACTGTCAAACATGACAAGATTACATTGTGAAACCTCTATTAAAGAACACCTCTGAAATACAGAAACCACCCTAAACAGGACACCATTGCTCAGTCCCATTTGAAATCCTTCACATTGACATGTGTACAGTTGAATCCTCCGAAAGAAGGATATCTCCATATTACTATGCAATAATTGGTTGACAGGACGACTACTTAAAAATACATATTTCAGATGGGCATTAGCTGACCAAAGGAATAGTCAGCTAAAGGCATTACCTCTGTGTACATAGCCGTGCACGTCTGTGAGGATGTCTTGGAGAGCCAGTCCTTTCAGTGTCTTTAACTTCTGAATGTCTGCATTTGCGCGGGAGAAGAACAAGGAAAAGGACACATGATTCGGCACACACTGCAGGAAGAGGCATGCATTGCCCACTACAGACTTGCAGCATAGTATAAAGTACGTACACTGCTACTACGCTATATGGGGATGGGTGTAACTACATGTGACCGTCTATGGGAAAAGGGGTCACTTTGTAGTTGTTCGGTAAGTGCTAAACATACAAAAATTCACTTTCCATTGGGTTTGGGCGGACATTTTATTTTAAAAATCGACAGCCATCCATTTGATCTGTGACTTTGCAAAGTTTGAAGTGAATTCGTTTGATAGTTTTTGAGAACAAGGGTGATTTTTAACTATATGCAATGATGCCATCCTGATTTACGGTGCGATTATAGTATACTACAGAGTCTTGACTGTTTACCGGAAGTTAGTATAAAACTATCCATACATACACACTCTTACGTATACAAATGTACATGCAACACACCTACACAGCTGAAAGTAATGTTTTTTGGCACCAATGTACACATACGTACGTACGTACATATGTACATGTATGTCACTCACTCTCAAAAGCTGTTGAGAACTTCTCATTCAGCATCCACTCCACTATCAGTGCAATGTCACTTGGGAGAGGGTTCCCAGTACACATGTATACTGTTTCCTCATTGACCTCTTCATGAGCCATAGATGTACTCTGTTGGGAGGTTATTGGAAAATAAAGTGGATATGAAGTGTGTGTGTGTGTGTGTGTGTGTGTGTGTGTGTGTGTGTGTGTGTGTGTGTGTGTGTGAACGTGTGTGTGTGTGTGTGTGTGTGTGTGTGTGTGTGTGTGTGTGTGTGTGTGTGTGTGTGTGTGTGTGTGTGTGTGTGTGTGTGTGTGTGTGTGTGTGTGTGTGTGTGTGTGTGTGTGTGTGTGTCTTTCTCTCTCTCCCTCCCTCCCTCCCTCCCTCCCTCCAAGGACATCCCCCTTACAAAGGACAACAAGTAATTCGAGTTAAAAACTCGTGGGGGCTGCCGCCCCACGCACTCGAATCACTTGCAAAGCATTGGAGTGTAAGTGCACAGCTGAACATTCATAGAACATACTGTTTATTGTAACTGGACGATTGTTTTGAAAACAATTGCCATATTTGGCAATTGTTTTCAAAACAATTCCTATAACTCATTCCTGTATAAATTCATACTTCTCTATTACTATTATATAAATTCTCTATTATAAGACTTTTCTTCAATTCCATATTATATATATATATATATATATATATATATCGGACGAGCGTTACACACCGGAAGTCCAAATGAAAACAATATAGGGGCTGCCACAGGCAGCCCCTAAAAAGGCAGCCCTAAAGTCCCTCTAAATAGAGATTCCACTGTAGTACATAAACCCAATATACACTGTACAATGCAACCAATGACATCCACACAATCTACAGTGCTACAGTGGACCACCTGTCCTCAAGGGCCACCTGTACACAAGGACAGTCTGTATATAAGGGCAACTACTGTACATACAGACGAGCATCTATGTATGTGTGCACACACAACAAACATCCTCAATGTATGTGTATACTGCATGCTCATTCACACCTTCATATGTATATAATGTGTATGAACCCACATAGACACAAGAATACTGAGTGTACTGCACATCCATGGAATACATGAGTGCACACATGCATACGACAGTACGGACCTGCATAATGTTGAGGGCTCTTCTCATATCACCCCTGGCCAGTGTTGTCACACTCTTCATCCCATCATCAGTAACCTTGATGCTGGAACACAACACATGAGGATGTTCACACACACACACACACACACACACACACACACACACACACACACACACACACACACATACACACACACACACACACACACACACACACACGTAAACACACACGTAAACACACACGTAAACACACACACGTAAACACACACACACACACACACACACACACACACACACACACATGTAGGCATGTACGTACATGCACATTTCCTTAGTAATATGACTTTACAAACACATTGCATACTGTAGACTTAGACAAGTAAACAAACATGAAAGACTGTGGTATGGCTACCAAAGACCAATAGCTAACCTCTCCTGTGCAATGACATACTCCAGTCTACTGACCATCTGCTCCTTTGCAAGAGGACCAAAACGGAACCTGGTGCACCGAGACTGGATGGCTGGGATGATCTTTGACAGGTAATTGCAGATCAGACAGAACCTCGTGTTCTCTGTAAATTTCTCAATAACTGAGGCAAATGGGGTACAAGGAGATTGCAGTTGTGGAGTCTTGTTAGTGGACATCTGTCACTCTATGGGTTTGGTGGTCTGTATTTCTCTGACACACACACACACACACACACACACACACACACACACACACACACACACACACACACACACACACACATGTGAACATGTGCACCAAGCTACATGTGAATACAGAATAGTCTCATGTAACACAGACCCGCTTCTTGCCTCCATTTTATGATGACATCACGTCAACAGTGAGAATGTCTGGTGAACAGCCTATACCTGACTTGTTCTGGCCACCAAATTTAAACAGAGAAAACTACACTCCATACTTGACAAAATACCACACACAGTGTAGCAATGAAAACATCACAGGAACAAAAGGACTAACTTCTCCTCAATGCATTTTGGGCATCTCTTGTCATTGCGTCTGCTTCGTCAAGAATGATCATTTTAAACCCTGAACTGTAGTCAGAACAATACAGTGGCATCTCTACTAGGGAAGTCTGCACACAGTGAGCATCATAAATTCATGTCCTAGAGATATGATGTAGTGAGACTCTACCGTATGTACTGTATGCAAGTTGTACAAACACACACACACACACACACACACACACACACACACACACACACACAAGGAGGCAGACAGCCAGCCAGCCACACACACACACACACAAGTAAAAGTGAAACATATCCGCTTTCTAGAACCGAATATAGGTATGAACCAGCTGATCCAGAGACAGAAAGAAAAATATGCTTGTAAGATTTTTAAACGAGAAGCTTTCACCTGTGTTCACTGATGAGTATGTTGCATGCATGTGTACACACACTGCACGGGCAAACATAATTGGTCGCTTGGTGACAGAAGCAACTCACCGAAATATTGTCTTTGTGCTGGCAAAGGTGAGGATGGGTCCCCGAACAATCCCAATTCCTCTGTCATCGGAGGCATTCAGCTGGATGGATGTAGGACAGGCACACCAGAGAAAGGGCAGAGTGCAAGTAGAGAAAGCAAGCAAACAAGTACACACTCGCCTCACACCCTAATTATCAATTAACTGTAAATGCCATTTTATATCAGTGTTGCTGGGTGAAAAATTGGCATATACATATGTGATGGACTGGGTACTAGAACAAATGTATGTCACATCAAGCTCTATACAAGATAATCAGGATTAGGAAGCTGAAAGTTGTCCTTTCCACAGCTGAATAATGTATTCATCTATTTATCACACTCACAGGTACACACACACACACACACACACACAGGTACACACACACACACACACACCTCCAGCACCATGCCGTCGAACTTCTTCTTTCCATACAATTCCTTTGCACAGGCAAGTATTGTACTTGTCTTCCCAGTACCAGGAGGTCCATAGAAGAGGAGATGAGGGAGGCGATCTTCTTTCATGAAACGTTGAACTGCAAACGAAGAAGATTGAAGGTAACGAGGTGTAGTGTAGGTACACACAATGTGTACGTATGTTCAATAATGCTGCCAGGAGTTCACCATTAACTGATCAAATCAGAAAGATGTAATGATGATGTGTACACACACACACACACACACACACACACACACAAACAAACACACACACACACACACATGTACACGCACACACATACACACACACACACACACACACTACTTGATGTACAACATGCATAGATATTGCATCTATATCGAACGATGCCATGCCATACTTGTACTAATAATATCCTTGTGAGAGATTAGGTCTTCCAGCGAGTCGGGTCGATATTTTTCCACCCTGTGTAAAACAAGGACCGATATTAAGAGCAAACGTAGAAGAATTAGTCCGTAATGTCAACGAAATCAGGCACGACGAGCTCACCAAGGAAGATTGGACGTCCGCGGGGTTCCCGCCATAATTCTTCATTAACCCATAGACCCTCTAATCTACGTAACCGTAGCTTAGAGTGGCTGTGATGGATTAACCCTTTCACTTCTAGTCTTTGTCATGTGACCAAACAGTGGACTTTGGAATGTGTCCAATTCTAGCCAATTCAGTCCAGTCAGCTCTGAAAAGATGGACTATTATTTTAGTGGTTCTACTTTGGACGCTGATCCTCTGCCTGGAAACGGGTCAAGAGCAATATGTCAACCATGGCTGCACTTACAGGACAACGTGTCAATCAATACGACAGCTGTAAGTTAGACTATACACCAGCTGTGCGGCCGTTCTGTGTGTTGCCGTGTGGTATTCTATAACTACAACGAGTAGTTCTATCAGTAGTTCTACCTGCGCAGCTGCAATAGTCAATGGTCTACCTTTACGTGTTGCTGAGTAGTGTGTGCTACTCTGGAGTATGTACTGAACCAGGTACGTAGTAACCAAGTTACTACAACTAGGACTACAAACTACACTCTCTATGGTCTCTATGTTAGTGCCACCACGTACTATTTTGCACTATGTGTTGATGTAGTATAGCATAGCCAGGCCATTGCCCTGACTTCTACCATAGATAATCTATGTTCCTACTAAAGGGGAGTAAGCAGAGGGGAGGGGAGGGTCCTGCACAACTTCTTTGTGTGTGTGTGTGTGTGTGTGTGTGTGTGTGTGTGTGTGTGTGTGTGTGTGTGTGTGTGTATGTGTGTGTGTGTGTGTGTGTGTGTGTGTGTGTGTGTGTATGTGTGTGTGTGTGTGTGTGTGTGTGTGTGTGTGTGTGTGTGTATGTGTGTGTGTGTGTGTGTGTGTGTGTGTGTGTGTGTGTGTGTGTGTCTGTGTGTGTGTGTGTGTGTGTGTGTGTGTGTGTGTGTGTGTGTGTGTGTGTGTGTGCATGCATATGTACGTGCACACGTATGTGTGTGTGTGTGTGTGTGTGTGTGTGTGTGTGTGTGTGTGTGTGTGTGTGTGTGTGTATGTGTGTGTGTGTGCATGCATATGTACGTGCACACATATGTGTGTGTGTGTGTGTGTGTGTGTGTGTGTGTGTGTGTGTGTGTGTGTGTGTGTGTGTGGATGGGTGCATGTGTTTGTATGGATGCGTGCATCCCATGTGTATGTACATGTACGTGGCGTGGGTAGGTGTGGTATGCTATATAGGGTCGTTCTATTCTGTTGTTTGCGATGCAGAATACTGCAGGCCTTTTGTGACCTGTCACATGTGAAAGATTGTTTCATAGATTGTGAATAACATGTGTTGATGTTTCATTTGTGCAGATTATAGCGATGTTCAGCATACGGATTATATCCTCTTCACTAAGGTGAGGTTTACTAGCATCACACACATACACACACACACACACACACACACACACACACACACACACACACACACACACACACATGTACATGCACACACACATGTACACGCACATGCACATGTACATGCACACACACACACATGTACACACACACACACACACACACACACACACACACACACACACACACACACACAGAGAGAGAGAGAGAGAGAGAGAGAGAGTAGACCTTACCAAACTTAATGACCCCTCCAGAGACCCACTAATGGTAGTCTGCATTAACTGATCAACCTTTCTACTACTCCGTCACATGGGATGCTGCCAGCTATACTGTTGGTTCTGTACAGGTGTACAGTATGTGAACTGTCTAATGTTGATTTCTGTATAAGGAGAGCGGATAAATGTTGGGATATGAGTATTCTTGATTTGCTTTGTTGTCACAATGTGTGCGTGCTGCATTTGGTTGATGTTGACAAAGTGTTCCTTAGATAGAGATGGGTGCTGACAGCAGATTCAAGTGTTGTGTGTACTTATCTATACAGCATCTGATAACATACGTTACATGCATGTCAATGAGTTTGTAGAGCAGTTAGTGATGCAACTAGTTCTCACTGTATGTGTGTGTAAGGATGTACTGATGCCATAGATACCGTATTTCACAGAGTATAACTTGCACCATGGTGTTCAACACCATTATCATTTCATCAGCCATAATGAACTATTCAGTGCATAAGTCGCACTCCATATTTCGCCAGTGAAATTTAGGTCACACAACTGCGATTTATACCCATTAAAATACAGTATTATAGATACGTACGTATGTATGTAGGTAATAGAAATACCTATTATCTATGGTAATATGTATGTATGTGATTCTACTTTGTATAAGCACCCTGCGTGCACTGTGACTGCTATAATAACATGTGTGTACATCTATCTGTGTGTGTGTGTGTGTGTGTGTGTGTGTGTGTGTGTGTGTGTGTGTGTGTGTGTATGTGTGTGTGTGTGTGTGTGTGTGTGTGTGTGTGTGTGTGTATGTGTGCTTATAACAGACAACATACATACCTACACATGTTTACTATATACCATGTACTGATTGGTTTAAACGCACAATACTTTGAGCCTGCCTGTCTGGGCACGATCACGAAGCAGCACCTTGTGCCAGTAGGAAATTAGGAAAAGTTCACTGTAACAGGACATATGACTTCCTCATCACAGGGTGAATGAAGTTGAATGATTCAAAGTCACATGACTGAAGTCACATTTGATTGCATGATATCAGCCTTATTCATTCACAATCGATGTATTTGACGTTTCTATTCAGTTTACTGGGGACTGCATCTGTCATCGTGATATCTCTGATCTCCCGAAGCATGACAAATTCAGAAGTGAGTGAGCATGGAGTGTACTGTGTGTACTGTGTGTACTGTATGTACTGTGTGTACTGTATGTACTGTGTGTACTGTATGTATGTACTGTGTGTACGTTTCTCGCTTGTTTAGCTGTCATAATGGCACTTTTCGTTCCTAAAAGATATTGGATCACGATCGCTAAAACGTACAGCTGTTAAATACCGAACCCACATTAGAAACGCAAAAGAAAGGGCTGACGAAATGCCATAACGCAAACCTAGCGCATTTGGATAAGGGAATATTCGGGATAATCGCATATATTCCTCTGGTCCCAGCAGTATGTGATTAAGTGTGTTCAACTGTACTACTATGTTCTGTATATATATATATATATATATATATATATATATATATATATATATATATATATATATATATATATAGTATGTAATGTTTGTTCCGTATGTACTTTATAGAGGTTTTTGGATCTTCAAGTGCTCCTGAGTGCCATAGTTCTATAATATCTTGTACCGAGCCATGTGCGTGACGTGTGTGTGTGTGTTGCTTTGTTGGTTTCAGGTGCATCCAATATTCATGCTCTCATTGGCCGACTTTCTGGTGGCTGCATTGTGGCTGGTGGGGAGTGCTGTTGTCTTACAGGACTCCACACACATCGGTTTGTGCTACTACAGCGGAATGTTTACTACTGTAAGGGCCTATGTTACTGTGTGTGTGTGTGTGTGTGTGTGTGTGTGTGTGTGTGTGTGTGTGTGTGTGTGTTACTGTGTGTGTGTGTGTGTGTGTGTGTGTGTGTAGATCTACACAAGCACATACGTACGTACATGTATTAGCCTATGTATTCTGTTGTACCGTAAGAGCTCACCCTATTCTGTGTCATATGGTGCTAGTTTGTGTGTTTCATGTTTTTCTGTAGGTTTTTGAAATTGTCAGTTTCTTCTTAACTGCGTCTTATGCCATCATTGTGTTCATGTCAATACGTGAAGTCTTCTACAATGGTGGAAATGAGCTGCCACTAAAGGTATGTGTGTGTGTGTGTGTGTGTGTGTGTGTGTGTGTGTGTGTGTGTGTGCGCGTGTGTGTGTGTGTGTGTATGTGTGTGTGTGTGTGTGTGTGTGTGTGTGTGTGTGTGTGTGTGTGTGTGTGTGTGTGTGTGTACATGGGTGCATACATGTTTACATGTGATTGCTTCTTGGCATACTCTGGTGCCCTGTTTCTAGAATGACAACTATTGATAACGTTTATGACATACCTTTGATTGTACTTTGCAGGACAAAAGAAAGATTCCGAGATATATTTTCACTATTTTGCTTTACCTAATATCATGGTGTGTGTGTGTGTGTGTGTGTGTGTGTGTGTGTGTGTGTGTGTGTGTGTGTACTATGCATGGTGTATGCAGAGTTTTCCCCAGAAATAAATACATGCCTACATACCTATGTACGTACATACGTATGTACATGCGTATGTACATGCATATGTACATGCATGCGTACATCATGATATATACATACACAATGCATCACAAATTCCTTGCAGCTTCAGTTTTGGGCACTACCCTATATGGTTTGTACTAAACATGGATTTTCATTAATCATCAAACGCACGCGAGTTTTTCCTACAAACGCAAGTTTTTCCTACTAATAGTATTACTGTACATTTTAGCAAAGAAGGCATGTTGGACCGACATGCCTTGAGATACCTGGGGAGAACACTACAGTATGTACGTACCATATTTATTTGAATAAAAGCCGTGCTTGAATAGAAGCTGCGCTCAAATAGAAGCCGAGCTCGAATAGAAGCAGGGTGTCAGCTAAGTGTTTCTTTAAGAGAAGCCGGGCTTAAATAAAGGCCGGGCTCGAATAGAGGCCAGGTCAAAACCTTCTGGAAGGAAATAGAGGCCTGGGCTTCTATTCGGACATATACAGTACATATGTAAATGTGTCCTGGATTTTTGTGGAGTGTACTGTGTGTACTTATAATATTATATTGTACATATGTGTACTTTTGCTGATTGTGCATTTGTGGGTGTGTTTGTGTACTTAGTGGGTGTGTTGGTATTGCTGATGTGTGTTGTTGCATACATACGTACATATGTACAGTACTTGTGTTAATGTATGTATATTTGTTGTCTCCTTTGGCATTGTTTAGGTCAGTACCTTTTGTAGCTGTCATTGGACCTGTACTAGCGACCGTTGATTTCAGTATTGAAGATAAGTGTTGGTATGTTTTCTGTCTTTGTTTCAGAATTCCTGTCTGTGAATACGAGTGCCTGTGTGTGTGTGTGTGTGTGTGTGTGTGTGTGTGTGTGTGTGTGTGTGTGTGTCTGTGTGTGTGTGTGTGCGTGTGTGTGTGTGTGTGTGTGTGTGTGTGTGTGTGTGTGTGTGTGTGTGTGCCTGTGTGTGTGTGTGTGTGTGCGCGTGTGTGTCTGTGTGTGTGTGTGTGTGCGTGTGTGTGTGTATGTGTGTATGTGTGTGTGTATGCATGCGTGCGTGTTGCGTGCGTGTGTGTGTGTATACGTGCGTGCGTGCGTTTGTGTGTGCGTGCGTGCGTGTGTATATATGTATGCATGCGTGCGTGCATGCATAGGTACCTCTGTGTGTGTGTGTGTGTGTGTGTGTGTGTGTGTGTGTGTGTGTGTGTGTGTATGTGTGTGTGTGTGTGTGTGTGTGTGTGCGTGTGTGTGTGTGTGTGTGTGTGTGTGTGTGTGTGTGTGTGTGTGTGTGTGTGTGTGTGTGTGCATACTGTAAACACTGTTTGTTTAGCGGGGTAGTGCTTATAGGTGTGGCTGTAAGGAAATAGGTGTGGCAGTAAGGAAATAGGTGTGGCAGTAAGGAAATAGGTGTGGCAGTAAGGAAATAGGTGTGGCAGTAAGGAAATAGGTGTGGCAGTAAGGAAATAGGCGCTTAACAAAGAGCACCTGTTTAACAACCATACATTGGCCATGCCATTCTCTAATATATACCGCAACAACAACAGCCAGGTAGGTGCTTAACATAAAGTGGGCGCCTAACGTCCAGCAGCTCTTAATAACCAGTGTTTACAGTACGTATGTGTGTGAATTTAGGTTTCTGCAAGCATTGTATGTATTGTACTGTATGTATTGTACTGCATGTGTATACAATTACAATTGCATCTCCACCTACAGTAAATACTGTGAAGCTGATTTGTCCAGCTTAAGAGCAGCTTTTCGTGTGAGTTGTGTATATTATCTAGTGTGTGTGTGTGTGTGTGTGTGTGTGTGTGTGTGTGTGTGTGTGTGTGTGTGTATGTGTCTGTGTGTGTGTGTGTGTGTGTGTGTGTGTGTGTGTGTGTGCACGCATCAACTTATGCATATACGTACTGTATGTATGTACCACGTACAGTGTACGTGTGTACGTATGTCTGAGAATGAATTTACACAATGGCGTACAGCACATACATAGTGTATGTAAACATCATGTACGTATGCGTGATTGTTCTCCATCATTTTCATCTCAGAACTGCACAGGTGGGATTGACGGGAAGGTTGAGACTTACAAGTTCGACCTGGTACTGTCAATGGCTTTCGTACTGACCTTTTTCACAACGTTTGTCACTATGCTGGTGGGTGCTGTGTGATGCTGTTGCTATTGTCTCTGTGTCTGCGAGTGTAGATGCATTGGGTGCAGCGAAGCACTCTTAAATGCTGTGGTCACGTATGTGGGTGTTGTCAGGCTTGTTTGGCGGCCATCTTGTTCCACATGCAATCTCCATGATTAAGTACCCACCCCTTCTTGTGCACGACTTGTACACTTAAAAGCACATGCTTTTGACCAGGAAAGATTATTCCTCCGTCCGAAATATTCCATTATCTAAAAATACAGTGGAATCTCCGATAGTGGATTCTCTGAATTAAGCACAACCTCTCTACAAAGGAAACAGCTTGAGGTCCCAAAATATTTTCTCCTATAGTTCCTTTTGAACCTCCCAAAGAGGACATTCTCCTTATAAAGGACAAAATAGGATGTCTTAAAGTGTATTTTATTCAGAGATTCCTCAGTTTTCACTGTTTAATTTTCACAGATGATGGGGATTATATAGAGATTTTATTCCTTAATCTGTTATGCAATTATGGCTGTGAAACCTCTATAATAAGGACACCATTGGGACCACAGTAAGCTGTCCTGTATATGGAGGTGTCCTTATTCTGGAGGACTCCAATGTACGTACACATATCATTGTGAGGGATTCCAAGTAGGACAGAGCAATGGTGTCCTGTTAATATCGGAGGTGGCTGCATTTCAGAGGTGTCCTTTAATAGAGGTTCACTGTACACACACATATAGCTGCTGTTATCCTCAACTTTTCTCTCCCTCTTCAGGTCTTCTATTTCCTGACCACATGCCTCGTTTACAGACTGCAAGAGAAATTTAGTAAGTTCCCCTTCTTCACTGCAGGTTACCTTGATCGGGTTTTAATTGTTTACTGTTGTTAAGTGGAAGTTGTAATGCATTAAATACTGCCCAACACAACACATTCAAGTCAACACACACAATATCTGTCTAAGCTTAATGGATGCACCAACTTAATTTTTGAGACGCAACTTTCTGGAAATTTGAAAAGATACCATCGAAATTAGAACCTGATAACACAGGTATATAGTTTTTTTTTTGTGTGTAGGAATGAATACTTCTCTACTATGGTAACAGTTGCCACCCTGCAATGCAAGGGGGAATTCCCCCGCATGATTTATGTTATTAAAGTTCATGCATAATTTTGCAGCTTTATGATTTACAGTAGAGAAATCATGTTATGTTTGTTATGCTTCAATATGTCTGTACAATGTTTTGTGATTGTATATAGCATGCCATGTTTACCCACACTATCGTATATCCAGAAATATTGGCGATCATTAAATTAGCCTCATTCCCAGCCCCTCTTCCGGCCACCATTTTATTCTTGGCGGCCGGAAGTGGGGCTGGGAACGAGACTATCATTAATTTAATATTGGCGAAAATTGTATTTGGTGGTTGTACAGCAAGGACGAAGCATAGTAAGTGTAGGTTTATGTAGATTTGATGATAGAAATTTGGCGATTTTGATCCTGACCACCAAACCACCATATTAGAAATGGCACCAATATTTCTGGATATACGGTATAGCATGCCATATTTACCCATACTATTTCAGGTTGGTTGTGCAATTCCTGTGTTTTTGGTCTCTTGCTGTTGTCATTTATATATGTAGTCATCTTCTATGATGACTTGTTGTTGTTGTTGTTTAGTCATGTATTTTCATACAGGACCTGAGTTTGACCAAACAAACAAAGATAACAAGAAAGTTAGGAGAATTCTATTAAGAATAACTCTCTTTGGTCTCATCTACCTCATGTGTGGACTGCCAAGTGAGTCTGTGCTGTGGCTTGTCACTGCTGTGTGTGTGTGTGTGTGTTTGTGTGTGTGTGTGTGTGTGTGTGTGTGTGTGTGTGTGTGTGTGTGTGTGCATATTGTGTGTGTGTGTGCATATTGTGTGTGTGTGTGTGTGTGTATGTGTGTGTGTGTGTGTGTGTGTGTGTGTGTGTGTGTGTGTGTGTGTGTGTGTGTGTGTGTGTAATTGTGCATGTGTGCATGTATGTGTGTGTGTGTGTGTGTGTGTGTGTGTGTGTGTGTGTGTGTGTGTGTGTGTGTGTGTGTGTGTGTGTAAGTGTGCATGTGTTTGTGTAAGTGTGCATGTGTGTGTGTGTGTGTGTGTGTGTGTGTGTGTGTATGTGTGTGTGTAATTGTTCATGTGTGCATGTGTGTGTGTGTGTGTGTGTGTGTGTGTGTGTGTGTGTGTGTGTGTGTGTGTGTGTGTGTGTGTGTGTGTGTGTGTGTGTGTGTGTGTGTAATTGTGCATGTGTGCATGTGTGTGTGTGTGTGTGTGTGTGTGTGTGTGTGTGTGTGTGTGTGTGTGTGTATGTATGAGTGGGTGGGTGTGCAGACCCCCTTCATTAGTTTTAGAGATTGTCCAATGAAGGTGGAAAGACTCCCCTGAAAAACAAGGGGGTAAAACAATGTGTTTATGTGTGCGAGCATATGTACTGTCCGACTGTTCCAGGGGCCCACCCCCTGAACGAAGCCCTGATGTTGTTAGCACGTGCTGCTAATGCGAGTCACATGATGTGTACGGTCACATTGTGTGTACTCAGTCTGTCCTCATATTTTAGTTGATTTGTCAACTTCTTCCTACATGTGTGCCTGTGTACCACACCCCTCACACTTCCATCACCCTCGCCCCTCACATTCCATTACTCTCTTCCGTCACACTCCACACTCTCCCTACCACGCCCCTCACTCTCTCCTTCACTCTTCCCTAACACTCCCCACTCTCCCTACCACACCCCTCACTCTCCCTACCACGCCCCTCACTCTCTCCTTCACTCTTCCCTAACACTCCCCACTCTCCCTACCACACCCCTCACTCTCCCTACCACACCCCTCACTCTCCCTACCACACCCCTCACTCTCCCTACCACACCCCTCACTCTCCCTACCACACCCCTCACTCTCCCTACCACACCCCTCACTCTCCCTACCACACCACTCACTCTCCCTACCACATCACTCACATTCTCCTTATACTTCTTCACACTCTTCTCCCACTTTTCACTCTCATTTCACATCAGATCACAATCTTCCCCTTCGTCACTCTCCTCACCCTTAACTCCTTCCCCACTCTGTAGCTATTGTTGCTTCAGGCTTTGTGTGGAGAGAACGCTCCGCTGTCAAAGTATTTGAAACTCCTGACATTTTCATATTAATCTGGCAGGTAAGCTATATCCACATATGCATGTTCACACACCCACGTACTAAAACTTGTAACTTGTAATACCACAGCTTGTAGTGTGGGCTATTGTGCCCCCCGGTTAGACCCCAAAGGGGCCCAGCTGGGAGTGAGCCACCAGACATCAATGAGGGAGAGACCCACTGGATATGGGCCCAGCTGCCTCCACCATCCCTGATGGCCCTCTTATGCAATCAGGGGTGCCTACCTATGAGGTTGCAAGCCCCACAAGATGGGGAGGGCTGGGCTGCAGCTGAAGAGCGGTGGTGTGTCCACTTAACTCACAGCAGCAGTGATTCCCAACCCTAAACTCAGTAATATCCAGGCTAATAGCATCTAGGGCACCAGCCAATGACCAGTACCCACTAAGAGCCTGATAGAGAAATACCCAAGTCATGCTTTATGTTTCCAGTGGTTGAGGCTGACAGGTATGATTTCATCTGTAAGCTACTGAGAGTCACAGTTTTCATCCCTTGATAAGCACTACCCGCTGGCAACAGGCTTAAGCTCTCACAAGAGACTACTAACTTGTTACGTGCCTGTACACACATACATACACATACACACACACACACACACACACACACACACACACACACACACACACACACACACACACACATATGCGTACATGCACATGCACATGTGTACACACACACATGCACGTGCACGCACACACACACACACACACACACACACACACACACACACACACACACACACAAAATCTACAGTTATGAATGCTTACACACCACCAAAGTATTCCTCACAAGTACTGAATATTTTTACTCATCTCGCTTACTCTGTGTATCATTCTTCAGGCAGTCTTTACTCCGCTGCAAGGGTTCCTCAATTCCCTAGCTTACGGCTGGACAAGGAGTGCTTTTCGAAGAGTCATACTCTGCGGTGGATCTTCCTGCTGTCAACGACAGACCCCTCAAGAGAGGATAGTGAGGTCTCTGCTTGCACACCCGTCCAGGAAGAACTACGACAGTTTGAAATCCTCGAGAGATCACAACCACACTCTGTCTGTGGAAGAAGAAACTTAACCTTCAACCATCTCTTCTCTTCTACGTGTTTTGGTTTCTTCGTATTTTCATTTCTACTAATTTTCACGAGCTGTTGTACTGTACATACATGTGTGTATGCACTGTGTGTGCTGAATGTATGTATGTTTGTATTTTATGCACTGTACATACTGTACATTCTGTATGTACTGTACATACTGTACATTCTGTATGCACTGCTACATACTGTATGCACTGTATGTACTGTATGTACTGTATGTACTGTATGTACTGTATGTACTGTATGTATGTATGTGTGTACCTTTCAGTGTACATACAGTATGCATATATGTCCTGCCGCTTGCTGTCCAACGTCACTTATCCACATCACCTGCCGAATGGCACTGTGTTTTGTGGTGTGTACACATGCATATGTACATATACATACATGCACGCATGCATGCATTAGTTTTTTTGCTTTCAAATTTGTGTTTGTGGTGTGTACACATACGGACATGCGTATGTACATACATTTTTCTGTTTTGAGCACAACAGCACTTGTGTCTGTCATGTGGCGTAGCTGCTTATATTTGTATTGTATGATATCGCAGCTGAACAGCCACATTAAATTATAATAATTGATTTTGAATTGGTAGTGATTTTAATAGCTAACGAAAGTTTGTGGTAAACAGTTGTGTATACCCATACATGTGGGAATTCATACATGATATATATGCAAATTTTAGCATAATATTGTCATTACATGTACATGAATTGTTATTATTAAAATAATTATATACCATATAGGAATAATATACATATTTGCATGTGCACATATGTATATTGCATTATATTTTAACATATATAAATTATACAATAAATTCTATTATTGTCACATATATGCATGCTATAATATATTTATATGAACAGTACATGCATGACTTATAAATTTTATTATATACGGCCTTTGCTTGCATTATCCAGAATCCTTATAAGTTAATGTTGCTATCCATGCAGCCATGCAGGAATTGAAATGTGTATATATACGTATACGTACGTATACCCAACGTGTACAGCGCAGCATGCACCAATCCTATAGCTATAATAATATATGAATGTGCATAACTGTGTGTATAATATTATGTAATTTTATTGATATACTGCAGTTGGTATATTAATTTTAATGTTTCTGTAATTATGTGTGTGCAAACGTATATCATTGCAACAGTGCAAGACAATTTCATGTGTACATATATACCGATATACTATTCTTAAATTACCAATTAATTCACAAAATGTCAATTCAACGAAACATCAGAGGAGAAAGTGATGTGTGCTGAGTCAAAATGTGGGTTATGAGAGGACCACTAGACTGTTCTGGTGAGGTGTTTAGTTCTTGTTTTGAGTGCTTTACTACCAATGGGCGTCTGGAAGAGGTACCGCTTTGAGGACAACTTCTTTCTGTCTTTGAATTTCTGAGAAGGCATAGAGAGAGGACGTGGAGGGAGATAGGGAGAGGAGGGAGGGGAGGAGGGAGGGGGGAGAGAGGGAGAGAGAGTGAGGGAGATAGGGAAGGGAGGGGAGGGAGGGAGAGACGGAGGGAGAGGGAGAGAGTGGGAGGGAGGCATTTATAGTCATATACGTACATGTACACATGCACACATGTACACATGTACACATGCCAACAATGCAAGCATTCATGTGTGGGGATAACTACAGATAACTCATGCATACACCCCCCCCCCCCCCACACACACACATATGTATACATATGCAAAGACAATACTCACGAACACATACAATGATCTGCCAGAAGCAATGTACAGTGTATACTATATATCCATCAACATCTACTGTAAAAACATTCATGTACATACGTACATACGTACATACGTACACACTAGCCTACACACACACACACACACACACACACACACACACAAACATGAACTCTGCATACTTACTTTGAATACAGACTTCTGATGAGTCATCTCCTTCTTGCCAGTACCTCTGCGGCCATCTTTTTCAAATGGGACATCGTCAAATTCCTCGTGAACCACGATGTCCTTATTTGGAGTCCTGTCCTCCACCCACAGAAGGCCATCCGGAGTGGTGGAATCGGCCGGAGCTGTGACTGGAGTCTCCACCGGAGGCTCTACAGGTGGCACCACACTCACATCCATGTCTTCTTCATCAGCATCAATTTCTTGTGGTTTGACCTTCTTTCGTCTTTTGTCCTTCTTTTGCACTTTGTCTTCCTCTTTTTCATGCTTGTTCTTCCGTCGTATTTTGTCTTCTCTGTGCTCCCTGTCCTTTCTTTTCATTTTGCCCTCTCTGTGTTCCTTGTCCTTCTTTCCCATTTTTCTCTCCTGTTCCTTGTCCTTCTTTCCCATATTGTCCTCTTGTTCCTTGCTCTTCTGTTGTCTTTCGTCGTCATGCTGTCCTTCATTCTGCTTGTCCACGAGTTGTTTGGAAACTGTCCCTGTAGTACCAGTGGATGGAGCAGTGCCGCTGGATCCAGCCACTCCCATGGATCCAGCTACTCCTGTGGATCCAGCTATTCCAGTAAGTCCAACTACTCCAGTAAGTCCAACTACTCCAGTTGGTCCAACTACTCCAGTTGGTCCAACTACTCCAGTTGGTCCAACTACTCCAGTAAGTCCAACTACTCCAGTTGGTCCAACTACTCCAGTTGGTCCAACTACTCCAGTTGGTCCAACTACTCCAGTTGGTCCAGCTACTCCAGTAGGTCCAGTGTGTACAACAGGTGTCAGTGACTGCTCCCCAATGGATGGGATCTTCATGCAGTCCCAAGTGTACTCCACGAATGATGCCAACTGGTAGGACAGCAGTGAAAACATACATACGTATGTAGGTACAGATCTGCATGTGCGTGTGTGTGTGTGTGTGTGTGTGTGTGTGTGTGTGTGTGTGTGTGTGTGTGTGTGTGAGTGCACGCGCGTGTGCGTGTGTGCATGTGTGCATCCATGCCTGCTTTCATGTGAGCATGCATGCAAGTGTGAGTGAGTGAGTGCATGTGTGTGCTCATACACAGATGGTAATAACACACACACACACACACACACACACACACACACACACACACACACACACACACACACACACTTGGTGCAGTTTTGAGAGTCTCTTGAAGTGCCGCTCTAGAGGGAAGAACACAAGAAGTGGTCAGTGTCTACAGGTATCACACAAAACTCATGAAAATAAAGAGAAGGCTAAAAGCACAGGACTCACACTAAACACACAGGGACAGGGATTAAGTTGCACCTGGCATAGACTCTACATCTTTGTTTATCAAATGTAACGTCATTTCACATTAGAAAAAATGGAGGCAGATGAGATGAGGTGGGGTGAGGTGGGGCGAGATGGGGTGAGGTGGGGTGAGGTGGGGTGAGGTGGGGTGAGGTGGGGCGAGATGAGGTGAAGTGGGGTGAGGTGGGGCGAGATGGGGCGAGATGGGGTGAAGTGGGGTGAGATAGGGTGGGGTGTGACGAGATGGGGTGAGGTGGGGTGAGATAGGGTGGGATGGGGCAAGATGGGGTGAGGTGGGGCGAGATGGGGTGAGATACGTAGGGTGGGGTGTGACGAGATGGGGTGAGGTGGGGCAAGATGGGATGGGGGGGTGGTGACATGGGGTGAGATGGGGTGTGTGTACACTGTATGTTGCACAAGACCGCACATGAATAGAATCTACACACCTGTGTAGGGGATGAGACCTTCCACGGTATCCTTGACTCCTGGAATCTCCACCAACTCCTCCACCGAATGCGTCATAAACACAACCTTCAGGACAGCCTGGGCCACTTCTGAGAACTTAGAATTCATGTTCCATTTGTTGACATAATTCAGAATGGAAACTAAAAAATGGTAATGAAAACTCAATAATATCAAAACACATCTCACCCAATCCTAATCTCAAGGACACAGCTCAAGATGCAGGCAGGCACACACACATACATACACACACACACACACACACACACACACACACACAATAATTCATGAGCAAAAGTCACCCATACCCCCACCTCCACTCACCAATCTGGTCCTCACGCAGTGAGCAGATGGTAGACTTGAAAACTCCCTCCTGTCCCGTCTCCTCCAGTAGTTTGTGAAGGATGTTGTACAGTTTGAGAGGTTGGTTGAGGGATATGGCCAGCCCAACAGCTTCACTGTACAGGTCCTGACTCTGCAGGTTAGCAAGCTCTTGTTCTCTGAGGGTTAGGGGGGACGATGAGGGTGAGAGGAGTGAGAGTGGGAGGGAGAGAAGAATGAGGGTGGGAGAGGGCAAGGGCAAAAGGGGAGCGTGTGAGGGAGAGCAGAGGATGGGGAAGAGGGAGATAGGGTGAGAGAGGAGAGGGGACATGACAGAAAGAAATAGAGGTGATAAGGAGAGTAGGAACTGAGGGCAAAGTGGGAGTAGACAAGCAGGAGGGGACTACAAAAAGCATCAGACACAAACTGGAAACAGCTAAGCTGAAAGTGAAACCACAACGACCATCTCTGTCAGTCCTCACTTGACAACAAGCTCTTCCCTCTTCTGTCTCAATTCCTCTCTGACCTTTTCCGTGACATCCTAACGGAACAGACATAACACAAAAGAAGACAGTAACACCAACACAAGCTAGTGAACCACACACAACAGGTCGTCGAGACCATCGAGAAGAAACATGAACACATGCAGTACACAACGTACATAGATGAAGTATGCATGTATGTGTGAATATGTATACACAGATACGTACGTATACGTATGTGTGATATACAATAGATGATACACAGTATGTATGTGTGGTAACATGTACTGTATATATGTACAGTATGTATTTACTACACAAATATACAGTACCTTCCACAGACACATTCTGGAATCAGCTCCTCCTGATATGAGAATTGTGTCATCTTTGCTCATTGCCAGACACCAGACCTGAAGGGAAGACGTGTAATGTGTGTGCATGTGTGTGTGTGTGTGTGTGTGTGTGTGTGTGTGTGTGTGTGTGTGTGTGTGTGTCTGTCTGTCTGTCTGTCAGAATGTGTGTGTATGCGCTTACATATGTACGTATGTATGTACATATGTAAATAACAGCACATTCGTCCCAAATGTACACACTACACAACTGTAGTAAGTACACAGTACACCATATGT
This sequence comes from Halisarca cf. caerulea, assembly GCA_963170055.1. Classification (NCBI taxonomy): domain Eukaryota; kingdom Metazoa; phylum Porifera; class Demospongiae; order Chondrillida; family Halisarcidae; genus Halisarca; species Halisarca cf. caerulea. The sequence continues at coordinate 1,305,767 of CAUJGJ010000025.1, forward strand.
ACAATGTATTAGTGCAGTGAACCACACCTTGTCCTCATGGTTGTCGAGAGTTGCCGTACACTCGTTGTTCTTGATGGTCCACACCTTGATCAGCCCATCCCCTCCGCTGGAGACCAACTGCATTCCTCTTGTGCAGAAGACAACTTTCAGGACAGAATTCTCATGACCTTCAAAAGTCTACACAGGATGAGAAATAGTGTACATACACAGTACACAGTACACACACATACACACACACACACACACACACACATGCACACACACACACACATATACACACAGTCATACACACACACACACACACACACACACACACACACACACACACACACACACACACACACACACAGTAGACAAAGCAAATAAGTACTATATGACATTACACAAACACACAATACACACACACTGTATGCAAAGATTCACAAACAGTACACACAGATACACACACAACACGCGTGTACATCTACACACGCAGTATGTACAGATACTGTACATACTGTAGGTAGACGTGCAGTACACCCAGTATGTATGGATACACAGGCACTACATACAAAAATACATACGTATGTACTGCACCTTTACACAGCCAGTATGTACGGATACGCAGGTGGTGCATACTGCACAGATGTACGTACCTTCACACAGTCAGTACAGTATGTACAGTATGTATGGATACATATACAGTACACCCAGTATAAACGGATACGAGGCAGTACATATGTACGTATGTATTGTATCTTTAAACAGCCAGTATGTATGAATATGCAGGTGGTACAATACATACTGTACATATGTATGTACGTACATATGTACCTTCACACAGCCATTATGTATGTATGGATACGTAGGTAGTACACAAGTACTGATGTACCTTAACACAGGAGCAGTCGGCCACTGCCCACAGCTTGATGGTGGAGTCGGCAGAGGAGGTGGCCACGCACTGGTCCACTGGGGAGAACCGCACACACCACAGACCTCTCCTGTGACCCCTCATTGTTCCAAAATGGCTGCCATCGGATGTGCTCCACAACTGCAGGACAGCAAGCACTAGTACACTATGTACATGTACGTATGTGTGTGTATTTCAACTGCTCAGAGTGAGATAGGGTCAGTTGCTACAGTTTAATATGTACACATGCAACTCAATTTCGACCCCCCCATGTATTCATTCTTCTCCCCTCTCTAGCCCATGCACTGTCACCTCCCTGCCACTTCCCTCTCTTCCCTTCCTCCTTTCTCGTCCTCCCTCCCTCCCCTGCTTCCCCTCTCTCTCCTTCCTCCCTCTCTCCCCTCACTCGTCCCTCCTCCCTCCCTCCTTCCATCCTCTGACTCTTCCCTCCTTCCCCTCTCCCCTCACTCATCCTTCACTCTTCCCTCCTTCCCTTCCTCCTCTCTCCCCTCATCTCCCACTGTGTTTCCCCCAGGCTCAGACCTTGGCTGTCTTGTCCTGGGAACCGGTGACCACTAGTTTGTTGTTGGGAGAAATGTCAATTGAATTAATGTCTTTGTCATGAGCAATCTGTGTGAACTTGACTGGCAGGTGAAGAGTGTCCTCCTGAGGGCAATGGTGGTGTGGAGAGAGTGTGCATGTTGGAACTACGTACATATGCATACAAGGACATATTTTTTGACACTAACACACACACACACACACACACACACACATGCACAAGGCACACACCTCATCTAACTTGTGTTTGAGTGATCTTAGACTCCAAAACTTCAGCGTCCGATCAGTAGATCCACTCACAACAAACGATGTCTTCTGTCTGTAGAAGAAACATGTACAAACACACACACAATATACATGTACACACATTTACAGCTCACATACTGTGAAAGAACATATGTATTTACATATTATGTACAATTAAACCTGTTTATATGTACTGTATGTACAGTAAATACATACTTAGTACATATTTGTACATGGTACAGGTGTTTACAGTGTACGTACGTACATACCTTGATATGGCGACAGCACCTACTGTATGTGTGTGTCCGTGACCAACTCCAACACACATAAACTGTCCACTTTCATGCAACTTCCAAACTCTGAGTGTGTTGTCCTTGAAGGGACACAGAGGAGATTAGCATGTTAGGTATGTGTGTGTGTGTGTGCGTGCGTGTGTGTGTGTGTGTGTGTGCGTGCGTGCATGCGTGTGTGTGTGTGTGTGTGTGTGTGTGTGTGTGTGTGTGTGTGTGTGTGTATGTGTGTGTGTGTGTGTGTGTGTGTGTGTGTGTGTGTGTGTGTGTGTGTGTTCACATAACACACGTACGGGCATACTACAAGGGGGTGACATACAGTACACCCACTTCCTCCACAGGAAGTGTGACATACAGTATACCCACTTCCCCCACAGGAAGTGTGACACAGTACACCCACTTCCCCCACAGGAAGTGTGACATACAGTACACCCACTCCCCCCACAGGAAGTGACATACAGTACACCCACTTCCCTCACAGGAAGTGTGACATACAGTACACCCACTTCCTCCACAGGAAGTGTGACATACAGTACACCCACTTCGTCCACAGGAAGTGTGACACAGTACACCCACTTCCTCCACAGGAAGTGTGACATACAGTACACCCACTTCCTCCACAGGAAGTGTGACATACAGTACACCCACTTCACACAGGAAGTGTCAAATATGTATACCCACCCCCCATCCCTCCCACTCACCTTGGACCCAGTGACCAACATCTCCCCACAACTGCTACTGTCCAGGGAGAGGACGATGGCTGTATGTCCATACAGAAGCTGACAACCGAACGTCTTACGGTCGAACACCTTCACCAGTGAGCTGTTGGTTGCCATGGCAATATACTCTTCTCCCTTCCCAACAAATGTGACATCCAAGATCTCGTCATTGTTACCAATAAACTGAGGAACAGAGAGAGCGTATGTGTGTGCATGCATGTGTGTGTGTTGTGTGTATGTACGTTGTGAATGTGCACACAAACCTGTCTTGTCAGGGAGAAATCAGCCAAACTGTACATAATGATATTGTGCTCAGCTGTAACACCAAAGAGTGAGTTCAGTGTAGGCTGGAGGCGGAGTCCCATAAAAGCATTGGGGTTTTCCTCGTCAGCATCACCCACAGTGGAACTTCCAATTGAGACGTCTGAA
>CAUJGJ010000025.1:1311400-1328900 GCA_963170055.1 Halisarca cf. caerulea
CGAATAGTGGTGCTGAACCACATGTACATACGTACATACGTATTGTAGGTTGATGACACACATGTGCAGTTCACATACGTACATATGTACGTACGTGTATATTATAGTGACATGTACGTAGACAAAGCACATACAGCAAGTACAGGTAAGTACATACGTAGATGTGACATGGTTAACTGATGTACGTATGTGCAAACGCACCTGATGATAGCAGAGTTGATGTGGAATCCATGTCTAGTGCAACCACCTGAGCATTGTGTGCCTGAGAAGGTGGGGAGGGGAAAGACTCATGTTATACACATACGTACAGTGCACATATGTACAGTACACATATGTACAGTACACATATGTGCAGTGCACATACGTACAGTGCACATACGTACAGTGCACATATGTACAGTGCACATATGTGCAGTGCACATACGTACAGTGCACATATGTACAGTGCACATACGTACAGTGCACATATGTACAGTACACATATGTGCAGTGCACATACGTACAGTGCACATATGTGCAGTGCACATACGTACAGTGCACATATGTACAGTGCACATACGTACAGTGCACATATGTACAGTACACATATGTGCAGTGCACATACGTACAGTGCACATACGTACAGTGCACATATGTGCAGTGCACATACGTACAGTGCACATATGTAGGGATTTCAAATGGGGCAGAGCAGTGGTATCCAGTTAAAGGAGATGGCTCATTTTGGAGGTGTCCTTTAATAGAGGTTTTACTGCATTTACTTCAATACAAAGTTGTAGACAAGTAGTGGCTGGTCACCTTCCACTGCCTGACACAGGTGTTCTCCTTCCAGTTATAGTGCCGGATCAAACAGCTCTTCCAACCAGTCATGAGAAGCTGAGGAGGAAGAAGGGATTGAGAGGTATGGTATGCACACATGCAAACATGTGCACAAACAACACACACAGTGTCACACATGCACCAGGGCTGCATTTAGGGGGGTGGGGGGGAGGGGCATTTGCCCCCCCCCTTGCAGATCTGTTGCCCCCTTAAACTTGTATCTCGGCATATACACTAAGGGTTCCTAAAAGGCAGGATTTGTTGGAAAATGGATGAAAAACAAGCTTTTATGCTATAATTTAAAATTTTTTTTCTCAAGACCACTATCACCAATCCCTTAACCCCCTTGAATTGTACATAAATAGCATTGTTACCTACTGTATAATACCCCCTCCCCCCACATAGCATTGCTACCTATAATACCCACCTACCACCCCCCCGGTCTCTGTACACCTATATTGTACCTCCCATATTGCATTGCCCCCCCCCCCCCCCCCCCCCCTAAGATTTCAGGAAGCTCAATTTGCCCCCCCTAGCCCCGAATCCTGTATGCAGCCCTGTGCACGCACATGCACATGCAAACAAGCATGGAAACACGCACACACAGAGGGTAAAGTAGTTTGGCTGGTTACCTTGCCATCCTTGCTGACAGACAGAGAACTCAGCATATCTTCTTCCTGGAAAGAAAGGGAGGGAGAAAAGAAGGAATGGAGGGAGGATGAAAGGAACTCTTAAACTAACCAGTTCATTTTGCAAGACAAACCCAATCTAAATACATACTGTATGTACAAACACACACACAAACAAATACAAATGCACATGCTGATGCGTACGTACACGCATACACAGAAGTATATAGCTACCGTAACAGTATGTATCTTTGCATACACATACACATAACACATGCACACAGTGACACACACACACACACACACACACACACACACACACACACACACACACACACACACACACACATACATACATATGCACATACCGGTACATACACACATATTCTTAAATTATAATGGGAAACATTTCATATGTGTGTCACCAAAACTGTCTGACACAGACATTCTCACTTCCTCAATGAGTGCAGCTGTCCTCCCTGTCTGCACATCCACCACAGCCAGTCCAGACGTGAGGGAACAGAAGAGGTAGCAACCATCATCAGAGAACTGACAGGGGAGAGGAAAGGAGGGGAAGGGGGAAAGGGAGGGAAGGGAAAGGAGATGGATGGAAAAGGGAGGAAGGGGAGAATGGAAAGGAGGAAGGAGGGAGGGGAAAGGGTGGGACAGAGGAAAAGGAGAGAGAGAGGGGAGGGTGGGACGGAGGGAAGGAGAGAGGGTGGGTATACTTTAGTATAAAATGAAACTACGCCTTGAAGTAGGGTACATCATAGATACTCACACTATCAACACATAACACTGTGACTGGACCTGAACACAAAAGGTAGCAATACAGTCTTGGGTACAGAATGATAGCAAAAAGAAGACGCGATTAATGGGTTGGCATACTCACTGCAATATCACCACCAGAGTAAAACGTGTCCAATTTGTCTTCCACGTCGAAACTAAACACAAAAAGTGACAATTAAATCTCAAAAATAAGAACAATTAAAAGTATTATATATGCACTGTGCTTATGCGGGGACCACCTACTTCGCTTTGAGCAACACCGCTTCACCTCGAGCTCCTGCAAGGAATACCGGTTTGACGGCCATTTTTCTCTGCAGTTGCTCGTGGATTTCAGCATACCCTTCTCCATTTAGTCTCGCGGGGCCAGACTAGGTCTACACTCCCACATTAGTCCTCACATATGGAACGCCAAATGCGACAAAATTCCGATTTCGAAATCGATTTGTAAAAAGCGATTTCAGGGCTATAAAAAATCGAACAGGTGATCGATTACAACATCGATCCACAAATCGATCGCAGAATCGATCAACAAATCGATTGCAAAATCGATTACAGCCGGGATATACAGATCGATTCTGTAATTGATTTCATGCTCATTAGTAATGTTAGGGATGATTAATCCAGACTGGTATCCCAAGTCACCATACACAACAAAATGGGGGCTCCAATTAGAGTCTTTTTTCAGTGTATTGAAAGTGTATAACTTGCTCCATACTTGACCACAACCACAAGAATATGCTAAATTTAATACCCTATATTGAAAACACACAATGTGTATTCAAAGCAGTACTGCTACCACTGAAAACACACCATATTTGGTCCCTGGTTTCAATCCTGAAAGTTCCACAGTGTGCTTATACCTAACCTTTTCTCCGTCATCAAACTTAACCATCTTTCCAGAAACATCAGTAGCACTTCACCATGGACTGTGTACTTGGAGCGAAGGTCACCCACATCACAATCACTGATGAAGGCATCTCTGCAAAGATAACGGAACTTAATCACAAAACAATAGAATGATACACGACAAAGAGATGATGCTGTATAGAGATGTAAGTATGGATAGATGACCCATGTATAATATAGGAGCTTGATAACAGGACAGAGCAAGCTTAGGCATCATCAAACAACATATATGTGACTAGTGAGTAAATCTGCCTAGCTGATATATTCGAAATCAAAGTGTTATGCAATGCTACTAATTCTATGTGTCAACAAGTAGTCCCAGCATCATGTGAAACAATTAACGCAATAATTCCAAAATAAAGCATGTCTACACATCGACAAATACCACTTCTTCCAGACATGAGCTCCACTCAACCCATGACCAAATAGTCATGTACCCTAATGATTACAGTCATGCTAGCACAGACAGTATACTCAATGTGAGGGATGGCAAGATATGTAATCTCATCACAAATAACAGAACTGTACATACATTTAATACCTATGTACACATTCTCCAATCAATGTAGCACAGACTTGATTTTACATGCGTATACTTTGGGTGCTGGCATGTCAGTCTATGTACTAAAGTATGGCTAATCATTTGCGATGAAGACCCCCCTGTGGAGCGCCAAATGGAGCAAAATTCGATACAGCCATCGATAGTCGATCACATCCATCGATCGTCTCGTCGCACACGCCCATCGATCGTCGATCACGCCAATCGATCTTCGATCACACCCATCGATCGTCGATCACGCCAATTGATCGTCGATCACGCCAATTAATCGTCGATCACAGCCATAAAGCATTCGGCGACTTTCGGCTTGTGCTCCGAAACGCATGCGGCGCAAGTTTTTCGCATTACGGTTGTGGTGTCCTTCTCAGCTTCCATAGCTTTCCGTAAAACCGCGGTAAAAAAATCGCGACAATTTTGGCCGCTTTCGGCTTCCATAGATTTCCGAAAAAAACCTCGACAATCGGATCAGATTTCCGAAAAAACTTCGACAAAAAAAATCGCAACAAATGGATCAGCTTTCCGAAAAAAACCTCGACAATCGGATCAGATTTCCGAAAAAAACCTCAACAATCGGATCAGCTTTCCGAAAAGAAACTTCGACAAAAAAATCGCAACATTTGGGTCAGCTTTCCGAAAAAAACCTCGACAATCGGATCAGATTTCCGAAAAAAACCGCGGTAAAAAAATCGCGACAATTTTGGCCGCTTTCGGCTTCCATATGACAAAAGCCCGTAAGTGGACAGAATTCGGGACGTAAGATCATACGGTACCCCTTCTATTATCTATGGTAAGATGGAGAAGGCTTTTCTTGAGGTTTGTGCCAAAGGTGATTTAGTGAAAGTGAAGGAACTGTTAGCTCAAGGGTGCCCACCGAATGGGAAGGACCACCACGACTCCGCAGAGAACTCTCAGGTATATATAGCCCACACAACCCTTGGCAGATGAGATAAGCGGTATCATAAGGTAAAGGGTGGTAATTTGGAACTGGGCCTGTAATCTTTTTTGTAGTTAAATTGCCCGGCCATCCTAGCTACTGCCATAACCAACTCCCCCTTTATCAGTGGAGAAAATACGTGCAGACGAGAAATAATAGATGTAGCTTGTGGTTGACACTGCTTTTGGCCTGACTGTTCCAAATTACCCCACTTTACCTTAACTTACATGATGAAAATACGCTGAGACATGCCATGACCACATAACAGACTATAGGGTAAAGCGGGGAAATTTGGCACACTGGGTAATTCAGGACGGGACCTTTAACTTCTACTATGGTACAGGAGTCTAGACAAACTTGCTACTGCTGAACGACAAATTCATGGAGACAACAATGATAAGACATAACGTGTATACCTTGTGATTCACACTGCTTTTGACCCGCTGTCCTGAATTACCCCAGTGTGCCAAATTACCCTGTTCTACCCTTAGGCTACCATACTATTCCAGCCATAGATACCGAGCAACCGGGATAGGAAACTGCAGAATTTGTGAGTGTTATGAGGTGTGTACTGCAATTGTGTCATGTGAGACATAGAGCGTGTTGCAGGTATTACGACTCTTATTTTAACTTGTTTTCGTTCTACTACTGAGCGATACTCGGGGTAAGTGTAGGTCCATGGCTACAATGATATGCATGTTTTAAGCATGCCATTATAGTCGTATGGAACTACACTAGGACTAAGACTGCTTTTGAGGTGTAGTTTGAGAGATAATAGTTCGTGCAAGTTAACAGAGCCTCAATAGCATACTTTATATTGCTGGATTTCTTGTCCACTACACCTACTTGTCTACCTTTAATTAGTTTCCTGTAGTGAAATACTTAATCTAAACACCATCCTTTCTTGTGCAGGCTGCACTGATAACCACATCCATGGCATCCATTATGGCACAAACTATGCATACTACATTAATTTTGACAACATGTAAAGCACATTAAATTTGAATTTTGAATAGAGTGTCCATGATTAGACTAAGCCAAGAAAATTTCGGAGTCTGAAAATTCCCTTGGAAGTGTGATGCAAATTTATGAACACAGTTTCAAAGAAGAGATGCAATTTGAAATACCAAATCACTCTCTGACTATTAACTGCATGAGTACTTAGTGATCCGCATGCAGTAATAGAATTTTAACAACGTACTGTTAAGGCTTTATACTTGGGTGAAGTCGTCCCCTCAATCTTGTGCGAGTGCATGCATGGTATTACGTACATTGCTTATACAATAAATCTTCATTGAAAGACCATGCACTTGCACATAAAGGTCACCTGTCGAGACCACAGTATAGGCTGCATGGCTCATTGCCCACTTCAGTTGCGCTAAAACACCTGCGTACAAGGACCACCTGTCTACAGAGACCACAATTACTTGGTCCCTTGAATGATCACGACAGGCTGTTTTTTCTGTTCATAGAATCTCTTGATAGGATAATCTGAGTATTTACGTTCTTGTAGGGATACCTCAAAGATATCTCAATGCACCATAAGAAGCCTGCACACAAGCCTTGCATGTATTCCTCTGTAGTAACATTAATGTGCACTTATTCTGGTGTTTACAACAGGCCGGATACTTCAATCTTCTGCATGTCATGTCTTGGGTATATCATGAAATTCATTGTTGTCACATTATAAATAAAACTGATTAATTGTGACCAGCAGGTATAATAATAATAATGCAATATGAATAAAAAAATAGTATGGTTGATGACTTCATGAATACTCGGTGTGCAACACACTTGAGAATAGAATGGAAGATTCCTATCCCGGTTTTCAGTATCTATGCTCCAACAATGGTTAAGCCTATAGTTCACAATATGACACATTACCATGCGTAAACAGTGTGTCGCATACACACGCCGAATTATGAACTCCCAAGTGCTGACAGTGCATAGGGAAATAGGGAAATATGAGCAGTGTGTAAATTAAATTGATTTCAGAATCTGTTCTTGCATTGAAACATGAAAGTTGTGGTTAGTCATCGCATGACTGCATGTCATGCAGGCTATATAATTTTAGCCCACACATGTGATGAGCAATATTGAGCAGAATGTCAAAGGAGACAGGAGAACTTCATTGAAGTGGTTTTCAACTTTCCAAGCTTATGGGACTGCACCGATCCAGCTAGGGTACAAAGGTCAAAGGCAAGGGAGCTAATGTAAGTATTGTTATAAATCAATAATTGGTGTGAATGAAATTTTTGTGTTATTACATTAATTTTGTGTGTGGTATATATGTTTATATGTTGTAATTTCTGTTATTACAGACTAATATTGATGAATTCCAAACAGCGAAATATTTCATGACAGATTTGTAAGGGAACTTAAGAAAGTGAAGAGCTACAGGAGTCAAGACGAGAAAATGAGGTTGAATGAAGAGGATCATTGCATGGTGTCTCACCTATTTAGATTATACTATGAATCATAGAGAAAGTCAGATTTTTGATTATATATACACAGCTGGGTTTTATTGTTACAGTACAAATTGAATGTTAATGGATTTGCCTAACATGATGGTATTGCAAGGAACTTCACCAGCAGAGCTCTTTAAATATTTTTGAATCCCATCCCCCATGCACACTCACTGTGGGCAAAGAATGGTGCATGGTTGCCTCAGCATGATGAAGATCTTTGTCTTCGGTGTCAATCTAGGTGGAGGAGGGCAGTGTACATATCAATATGGCTCAACAGTATACTGTAACATAGTTGTGAAGAGCAATATATAGCTACTTTTGTAAACGCAACAGCATTGTAAGGATTCATGATCGGTCATTGGAGAATACTCCATCTTGTGGCAAGAATACCAATTATGAAAGTATTCTCAGATTACAACTCTGTGCCCTCTTGCTGGAGTTGATAATTGAATGAATATACATTCAAGAAAACATGTCTCTGCATATGGTACAGGTCAAAAGTTACTCCCTTCTGCAAGCGCCCCCAGACAAAAGTTATAAATTACCACAGAATTAAAACGACTCCAACTGCGGAATTAAGTAAACCACATGATTCCGCAGATTGGAAATTTTTTAAAATGGCTTCCCTCGAGATCTAGGGTACAATGAATTATTATGAATTATGGCACACATGCGCACTGCCGCATACACAATATAAAGATGAAGATCAGCAACAATTAAGGTATATATACTGTGTCACATTAACGTCAAGCATGATTCAGTTGCACAGATCCTCCACTGGTGATGATGGAGATCATGGTTGGATCTGGAGGTGGTGGCATAGGGAGTCTTGTTGCTCTGATGGCAGTGATTGATGACCTGAGAAGGCTAAGGTCAGCCTCTGCCTGATCCATGATATCACTTGCTGATAGCTGTGACCCTGTTTGGTGGGGATCATTGCTGCTAGTTTCTGATAGAAAACAGAAGCAGAAGGTCCCATTCCTCATGTGGCTGATAAGACTAGGGGTGTAAATGTACCATGTATACCTCTCGCACTCTTTGCTCATACACTGTCCTTTTTTCCCGTTCATGTTGCTGGTAAATGAACTTAATGGGCTTACTATGATTGCACTTGATGTGCATTCCAGAAACCTGTACACTTCACGTCTGCTCTGGCATCATCTTCGGTGTTTACACTCCTGCCTCGGAGAACCTCTCCTGTAAGCGGTTGCAGTACAGGTTCAGTTTCCACACTAGGTGTCACCTCTATCAACAGTGAAGCAGTCACATCTCTGATCTCGTTGTGTTGTCTTATCATGTCACTGTGCACCTTTGCAGCAGCTTAGGGCATGCTTGACTCCATTTGCCTTGCCACAAGCACACGCAGTGGGCATTCCTGTAGGTCGCCAACCATATCTCAGGGCTAAGGCATCACGAAAGGCGCCCTTGTGGAGGGCAAAACCATTCTCTTCTATGGGGAGGGTGGTTAACCATGAGGATGACCCTTTTTGCTCAGCCAGTAAGAGAGCCTTCCTGCATGTCGTTCATGTTCACCTCTTTGTGTAGATCCTCCACTTTTTGCCTGTGTCTTCCCTTGTTTTCATTTTTTACTTCTCTGGCTAGTCTGTTCATCTCTGCATCAATCTCAGCTTCATCCATCCCCTCTCTGCTACAAATTAAGTTCCTCAATGGTTGTGTCACTTTCCTTGAGTTGCTGAACTTATGATCTGCTACTTCTGTCAGGATCTCTATGTCCAATCCTCCATGCCCTACTGGAAGAGCAAACATGCGCCTTTCTACATCATTGATCGTAGTTTTCCCAGTGGTTGCTGGAATAAGTTTGTGTCTTAAAACATATTCAATGGGTTACAGCAGATGACTGATGTTTTCAGTTGTCCTTGCTAGATAGGCCCACTTGCTCTGAATGCTCATAATAAGAGCTGAGTAAGCGGCCTGCGGATGTGTATAGGAGCTACTTCGACTAAATTCTGAAGTTCCTTTTTCCATTCATCAATCTTGATTTGAGCATACTCTTCCTTGAAGGAAGACGTCCCACTTGGCGATCCAAGGTATCTTTTCCCATTTGTGGTAGTGTGAACACCTGTGTCCTCAAATACTTTTACTGCTTCTTCATACCGATTTTGCTTTACGATAAGATATGTCTTTGATGGATTGACATAATACCTGAATGCTGGACCTCTTTGAACAATCATGCATGCACATTCCACCATCTACATAGTTGATTTGCATCTCCACCAGCAGCAGAATCATCGGCAAACCAAATCTGATCCACTTCACATTCTTGTTGGAGGTTTTGAATAAGTGGTAAAGTGGCCATGGCATGTATACATCGCCATGGCCATCGGATCACCTTGAGTGGTTCCTTCCCTGGATGGAATACATTTCCCATCAATGTACAGATTTGGATCTGAGCGGCATGTGTTTGTCAACACTGTTCCAAGAGCTTCCCTCGAGATCCTATAGCAATCGTGCACATGTGCAAATTTCCAAGTTAACTCAATATCATGGCTGGTCCATTCTACTATAGATATTCTTTTCTACGTACGTACTATTATATATGCTGTATACCCAGTTCACCATTCATTCGTTCTAAGTTATATAGCGCTAGTTCTTTTCAACTGCAAAGTTAATTCGCTATTAGTTTCTTCCAAGTTAGTCCGCTATTCTTTTCTTGAATAAATCTACACTGAATTCATTGTTTCCTTCAAAGTTAACCCATAGTTCTTCAGTCTGAAGGCAGCCTGACACGTAATCATACTTTTGAAGTTAAGATTTCATTACTTTTGAAAGTTGGCTAAGCACGGAAATCTGCAAGTGACAAACTGCAATTTTCCATGACCTAATTCCGTACATTTCTGTGAAAGTCAGCGCAGGTGCCTGTGGAAAAAAGTAAGTAACTTTTGACTTGTACCGCATGTATATCTCTGGTCATAGGATTGCACCATCTGACATGCATGGGTGTTCAAAGGAATTTTGAATAAGGCTTTCTCATCAACGATGACATATATAGGGTCTGCATGCATGGGTGCTTAGGCACATTACATATAAGTTTACTCTTGGACATTTGGAAGTACTGTCTCTGAGAGTCAAAGAGAACAATGCATGTCTTGAAGACATACAATTGGTGAATTTGACCTACTCCTTGCGTCTATAGTGAATATTTACGAACCCATATGCTTCTGACACAATAGCACAGCAATCCTCTTCGATGTACAAGTGCAAGCAGTAGAGTTTCTTCCATGTTGGTATATCGTCATTATCTTACACAGCGAAAATAGACCCGAAATACGGGACCCGTTTAACTGTTATCCAGTGCCCGCGCATAACGTGGAATACAGATATTGAGCGATCCCGTTTCAGTGTATTCAACGGTATCGTGTAACCCGCATTGGCACTATAACACATGGGAGTTGCCGTGTGTTATCCCGTATAACTGCCCGTTCGTTACTTGGTACGCTTCCTGTTTCCCCGTACATACACCCGGGGAAGCTGGCCCACATTACCGTGCATGCGTTCGTTCGATCAGTTCACTACCCCTCGTTGTTCGTTTTAAATTTACCAAGAGATGCCTTTTTGAACTCAAGAAATGATGGAAATTGCAAATAAAGAGTTACAACAGCAAAAGAAACTTAAAAGAAAAGAGTCAGCGACCAAATAGCCAGCAGTTAGCATTTTCTTCTTGAAAGGATTTTCGGGTCTCTATCTTCTTGTGATATTCGGGCAGGAGTAGTGAGAAGGTAAGAGTGATGGCGCACGCGGTTTCCGCTGTTCTGCCTCAAATGTTCCTGTCTTTATCAACTTCACAGCGGGCTGAAGTGCTACCTGTGCAGAGGAAAACAGTAAGTACTAAAGGATGGCTCCCTAAGAAAGGCTTTGAAAACCTTACATAAGTAGACACAAAGTATTTACATACTTCTGATCAGCTGCTGATGAACAAATGCAATTTCCTCATTACTCTTCTGATGGGATAAATTTCTCTTCTATTCTTGCTCTTTCCTAGTATTGTTCATTTGGATCAACCTTGACAAACAAATGTGAGAACAAAATGATGCTATAATTTTTTTGTGAAATACTGTAATTTTGAAGTATTGATGCATAACACATTTATTGGTATTCAAACTACCTGTGGTCTGTCTGTGAACTCACCTCTTACGTATTTGCTGGTAAGATTTCCGAGTACGAATCCTCTTCTACCTGGTACAATCGCCTCTCGCCAAAAGATCTTCACAATGCATAAAAGAAAGACAATATGTGAAGTACTGTAAGAACAGATCACACGCAAATTCAAAAATGTACTGAAAAGTACTATACCACATAATACAATAACTGTTGCTTCCTACTGAAAGATGGAACATCTTGACAATACATAAAGAGCAATACAAACAATTCACAAGGTACTTTAACAGAACACACCCAAAAATGTACTAAAAAGTACCACCAGATAACACAGTTGCTCCCAGCCGAAAGATGGAACATCTTGACAGGTGCATTGCCGAAAGATGGAACATCTTGACAATACATAAAGAGCAATATAAACAATTCAAAGGTACTTCATTATTGTCATTATATGTCATTATTAAGCTATAGGTACAATAATTGGTCAATAATGTCTCAATGAATAGGGCATTCAGCATTAGCAAGTACAGCTGGGCCACTTAACCGTAGCAAGATATTTAGGCCCTGTTCAAAGTTACCCAACTTAACCCTACCGAAAAGTACCACCAGATAACACAGCTGCTCCTCACCAAAAGATGGAACATCATCACAGATTAACATTTATAATTACACAAAAAGCACACAAGACATGGTATGCAATAATATACTTTGTACTTACAGTGGTCGGGTCATACTGGGTAACATGGCATTCTTCAAGATGGCTTGAGCAGCTTCGGAATCCTTTGGCGTGCATGGCTAGTGTGAAGGCTTGGCTTTAAACAGAAAGCTGAGTACAAAGCCATACGTCCTGGTAAAAAAACGAGACATAAATAATTATGAGAAAACTGTTGACAGTACCAACCCACCTTCTTCTATCAGAAATTACGTACAAATTATAGTGGATCCATGGTGATACCTTCTATCTTGGATTGCATAGGATCCTAGTCGTGCTTCATTCTGGTCATTTTCCAAAAATCCTCGCAACAAACAGAGCTTCAAAAGTACCGCCGAAGAAACCGCAATCTAATATACTGACTTCGGCTACGGAGGCATACGGAGTATCCCTAAAAATGGCCGTGCACACTCAGTCTGTTCTTATCACTGCATTTATTGAATGTAAAGCTCTAGATCTGCTGCCCGCATGGACGCAGAATGAGACGTCCATATATTGGAAAGGATCTTCGAAGGTTTAGAGTTAAAGGTACGAGCAAGCTGACGCCGAGACTCTAAAATGTTCCGTATTTTGGAACGCCACCTTATCATGTTGTCAAATCATCATTTTCTCTGGATCGAAAGCCATTCCGTCTACACTGTCTTCATCTGTGAAGTATTTTCCTTCCTTATCTACTCCCGTGAGCCCCGAATGCGACGTTGAATAATAATAAAGACTTTTACGTTTCAAAGTTCTTTGTAAAAAAAATACCTTTCACCAGCTCGATATTATGTTTGTTTCTTCAAAACTGGAAGCGATTGCGATTCAATCCTCTAGCATCTTATAACTTGTAACCTCATGAGATGTGCATGCTCAGTTCAACCATTATATCAAACGGCATCAACATGCACGGCCCCGTGTGCACGAACACGTTGAAAACCGTTTACCATGGACACCTGTATACGTACCGTTGTTTACATATGAAACGGGATTCCGCAGCACCCGTATTTATCACGCGTTTTCCCTGTGTTAGTACGCTGTTTTTGGAACATGCATGAGTTGAAAGGTCCACACGATTGTCATGTGCACAATGCACAAGAGTGGAGGGCATTTTCTATGTTAAAGTGCAATGCATGCATAGGTATGCAATATAAAAATGCATCGCATTGCCGTTCCAACACGGTGCATTGGTAATGTGTCATATTGTGAACTAGCCTTAATGTACTCTATACAATGTCATAATATTATACACTCTGCACGTCTTTAAATGTAGACTCTGGAAGAAACACCTTTAACAATCTCTGCTCTTAAAGGTCATTACGACATTGTTAGTCACTTGATCGCTTGCAATGCTGACGTTGATAAGAAAAACCTACAGGATAGAACAGCCCTTCACATCGCCAGTGAGGGAGGGCACATGGAAGTAGTAAAGGTGTTATTGAAAGCACGTGCCAAGATTGATCAAGTGGATATAAGCCGATCCACTCCCCTGATGTTGGCTGCTGGTGAAGGTCATCATGATGTTGTTGGGCATTTGATTGCTAGCAGCGCCAGTGTTGATGAGAAAAACCTGCAAAATCGAACTGCCCTTCACATTGCCAGCGAGAGGGGACACATGGAAGTAGTGAAGGTGTTGGAGAAAGCATGTGCCAAGATTGATGAAGTGGATAGAAGGCAATCCACTCCCCTGATGTTGGCTGCTCGTGGAGGTCATCAAGACATTGTTAGTTACTTGATCGCGTGCAATGCCAATGCTGATAAGAAAAACCTGCATGATCAAACAGCCCTTCACATGGCCAGCAAGAAAGGACACATGGAAGTAGTGCATCTGTTGGTGAAAGCACATGCCAAGATTGATGAAGTAGATAGAGGCAAATTTACTCCCCTGATGTTGGCTGCTAGTGAAGGTTATCATGATGTTCTTGGACACTTGATTGCTAGTGGTGCCAGTGTTGACAGAAAAGACCTGCACAATCGAACAGCCCTTCACTATGCAAGTCAGAGAGGGGACCTAGAAATGGTTAAAGTGCTATTGAATGCAGGGGCCAAGATTGATGAAGTAGATAACCACCATGCCACTCCCCTGATGTTGGCTACACATAACAAACATGTAGAGATAATCTCTTGCTTGCTTTATGCTGAGATGATTAAGCAAGATGCAAGTAGACAAACGGTTCCTGTTTTAGCTGGGCATACGCCATCAGGGAGTACACAAAAAATCAAGCATGGACATGAATATGCAGCAAAAGTCTTGATTGCCAGTGGAGTTGGTATTAAAGGACTCCTGAGTACCAGTCCACCCATGACTGCTTTGATGTGGGCAGCTCAGGAAGGATATGATTCCTTAACAAAGCAGCTCATTCTTCAAGGAGTGAACGTTAACTACCAGAATCCTGATGGCCGTACAGCTCTACACTATGCTGCACACTGCGGTCACCTGTGTATTGTACAAATGCTACTCAAAAATGGAGCTGAGATTGATCTAGGGGATAAACATCATCACACTCCTTTGGTATTGTCAGCTAAGGCTAAGAATTATTTCGTCATGTTTTATCTCATTACATCTGGTGCTGATGTTACACAGCTTGTTAAACATCCTGACAGAGATTTTGGTAGAGGGGCTCTTTCATCTGCTTTGAACTACAAGCAAATAGACACAGCAATAGTCTTGATTGCCAAAGGAGTTGGTATTGTAGGACTCCTGAGAACCAGTCCACCCATGACTGCTTTGATGTGGACAGCTCACAAGGGATATGCTTCCTTGACAAAGAAGCTCATTCTTCAAAGAGTGCGCGTGAACTACCGGAATTCTGATGGTCGTACAGCTCTGCATTTTGCCGCATGCAATGGTTACCTGCATATTGTACAAATACTACTCAACAATGGAGCTGAGATTGATCCCGAGGATGATCATCATCACACTCCTTTGGTACTGTCAGTTAAGGCTAAGAAGTATGATGTCATGCTTCATCTCATCACATCTGGTGCTGATGTTGCACAGCTTGCTAAACATCCTGACAAAGATGGTTGGGAGGCTCTTTCATATGCTTTGAACCATGAGCAAACAGACACAGCAAAAGTCTTAATGTACAATGGTGTTGGTATTGAAGGACTCCTGAGTACCAGTCCACCCATGACTGCTTTGATGTGGACAGCTCAGGAGGGATATGATTCCTTAACAAAGCAGCTCATTCTTCAAGGAGTGAATATCAACTTCCAAAATCCTGATGGTCATACAGCTCTGCATTTTGCCACACACAGTGGTCAACTGGAAATTGTAAAAATATTTTGCAACAATGAAACTGAGATTGATCTAGAGGATAAGCATCATCACACTCCTTTGGTACTGTCAGTTGAGGCTAAGAGGTACGGCATCATGCTTCATCTCATCACATCTGGTGCTGATGTTACACAGCTTGTTAACCATCCTGACAGAGATCTTGGTAGGGAGGCTCTTTTGTATGCCATTAAAAGCAAGAGCTTAGATGTAGCAGAAGTCTTGATTACCAATGGAGTTGGTATTGAAGGACTCCTGAGTACCAATCCATCCATGACTGCTCTGATGTGGACAGCTCAGGAGGGATATGATTCCTTAACAGAGCAGCTTGTTGTTCAAGGAGTGCACGTTAACCATCGGAATTCTGATGGTCGTACAGCTCTACATTTTGCTGCACACAGCGGTCACCTGCATATTGTACAAATGCTACTCAACAATGGAGCTGAGATTGATCTAGAGGATGAACATCATTGTACTCCTTTGGTACTATCGGTTATGGGTAAAAAGTATGATGTCATGCTTCTACTCATCACATGTGGTACTGATGTTGCACAGCTTGATAATCTTCCTGACAGAGATATTGGTAAAGAGGCTCTTTCGTATGCATTTTACAACAAGTACATAGATCTAGCAGAAGTGTTGATTAGCAGTGGAGTCGGTATTGAAGGATTCCTGATTACCAGTCCACCCATGACTGCTTTGATGTGGACAGCTCAGGAAGGAGATGATTCCTTAACAAAGCAGCTCATTCTTCAAGGAGTGAACGTCAACTACCAGAATCCTGATGGTTGTACAGCACTGCATTTTGCTGCTCAGCATAATCACATTCAGTGTGGTATTCTCATTGTTGAAGCAGGAGCTGATGTGAATGTTGTGAACCAAGCCTCCCAAACACCCCTTGACCTGTCTAGTAAGGAGTTCAAAGATGCCATTTTGCAGACACTGTCATTCCAGACGAAGAAGACAGTGTGTGTTATCGGTAATGCAATGAGTGGCAAGAGCACCCTCATTGCATCACTGCAGAATGAGAATGCTAGCTTTGTGAAGAAAATCTGTAATCGTCTATTTGGAGTTTGGAACATCAGTGAACGTACAGCTGGTATTGAGCCCGTAACCCTCAGGAGCAAACGTTATGGAGATGTGATGTTCTTTGACTTTGCAGGACAACACGAGTACCATGGTCCTCACGAGATATTCTTGGAGTCCATTCTCAGCAAAGGCTTGTCCACTGTGACCATCATAGTGGTTGTGAGGTCCACAGAAGAGGAATCTGCTATTGCCCATCAGCTAAATCGCTGGCTTTATCCTTTCACAAAAATGTCTTCATCTGCCAAATTGAATCCAGTTCGAGTGATTGTGATTGGAAGTCACATGGATAAGGTGAAACGGAAAGTGGAAGCAAAAGAGAAGTTGGAGCTCTGCTATGAAAACGTCAAGGACAGCCTCCGTGATGTTCCTATGATGTTCAAGGGTTTGTGCTATGTCAATTGCCGGCAACCCTACTCCAGTGACATCTCAAAGTTATGTGAATACTTGAAAGATGTTCCTCCACCTCAGTACAAGGACATGCACATTGGATACAGTATCCCCTGGGTTATCTCCAGGATACGTTCCTCCATTGGTAAAAAGGTTATTTCTGTAGCAGAATTTTCAGATTGGATTACACACAACAAAGCCAATCTCCCCACCAACCTCCCACCAGCAGAAGAAGTATGCAAAGACCTGTCATCCACAGGTCACTTCTTGTATCTTCCCAGCAATGAAGGTACATCCAATGGTTGGTTAGTATTAGACCTCCCATCCATACTTCATGAGGTGTATGGCACTCTGTTCTCCCCTTTGAAGAAGATTGTGAACGAGTTTGGTCTCCTCAACTGTCAACGTCTGTCAGTCCTTTTCCCTACATTGGACCCCTCAATGATTCGTGATGTACTAATCAGTTTGGAATTCTGTATTGAAGTGGATCCATCAATCCTTTCTGAGTCCATCCATCTGATGGACAGCTCAGATGAGGGACACGAGCATCTGTTCTTTCCAGCACTGGTGTCAACAGAGCCTCCAATAGTCTTCAGTGATGAATGCAAAGTAAATCACCTTCTATGCTGGCAGCTGGAGGTCAGGGAGAATTCCTTCCTATCTCCTCGTCTCCTTCAAACCATCATCCTTCGATTGGCTGCTCATCATGTCTTCCATTACAAGCGTGGATTCAAGACCAGGGAACATTACTGTAGCGTGTGGTGGAATGGAATCTTCTGGCGGTCAACCAAAGATGCCGATGTGGCAGTTCAGATCAGTGACAGCGCTGTAGTCCAAGT
>CAUJGJ010000025.1:1333900-1338900 GCA_963170055.1 Halisarca cf. caerulea
GATACATATACAGTACAGCCAGAATGTACGGGTACGAGGCAGTACATACGTACGTACCTTTACACAGGAGCAGTCGGCCACTGCCCACAGTTTGATGGTGGAGTTGGCAGAGGAGGTGGCCACGCACTGGTCCACTGGGGAGAACCGCACACACCACAGACCTCTCCTGTGACCCCTTATTGTTCCAAAATGGCTGCTATCGGAAGTACTCCACAACTGCAGGTCAGCAAACATGAGTACATTATGTACATTTCAGAGTGAGATGGGGTCAGTTGATACAGTATGTACATATGCAACTCAATTTCTACCCCCCCCCCCCCCTATGTGTTCATTCCTCTCCCCTCTCTAGCCCATGCACTGTCCCCTCCCTTCCATGGGCAATGTGCATAGTGAATGGGCTACTTCCCAGTCTTCCCTTCCTCCCTCCTTTCTCGTCCTTCTTCCTTCCCGTTTCCCCTCTCTCTCCTTCCTCCCTCCCTCCCCTCACTCATCCTTCCCTCACTTGTCCCTCCTCCCTCCCTCCTTCCATCCTCTGACTCTTCCCTCCTTCCCCTCTCCCCTCACTCATCCTTCCCTCACTCGTTCCTCCTCCCTCCCTCCTTCTATCCTCTGACTCTTCCCTCCTTCCCCTCTCCCCCTCACTCATCCTTCACTCTTCCCTCCTTCCCTTCCTCCTCTCCCCCTTCATCTCCCACTGTGTTCCCCCCAGGCTCAGACCTTGGCTGTCTTGTCCTGGGAACCGGTGACCACTAGTTTGTTGTTGGGAGAAATGTCAATTGAGTTTATGTCTTTGTCATGAGCAATTTGTGTGAACTTGACTGGCAGGTGAAGGGGTTCCTCCTGAGGGCAACAGTGGTATGGAGAGAGTGTGTAGGTGAGAGTTATGCATTCTAGGACATTATGTACAAGGGCATATTTGTTGACACTGACACTGACACACGCACACACACACACACACACACACACACACACACACACACACACACACACACACATACACACACACACACACACACACACACACCAACACCCATACATCCACACACAAACACACACACACACACATACATACATACACACACACACACACACACACACACATACACACACACACACATACATACATACACACACACACACACACACACACACACACACATACACACACACACACACACACACACACACACACATACGTATACACACATGCACAAGGCACACACCTCATCTAACTTGTGTTTGAGTGATTTTAGACTCCAAAGCTTCCGTGTCCGATCAGTAGATCCACTCACAACGAACAATGTCTTCTGTCTGTAGAAGAAACATGTACAAACACTCACCCAATATATAGGTGTATAAAAACCATTTAAAAATGGTACAAGGATGTAGGATTGACACAGGATCGTGCAAAAAGCCATTATCAAAAAAGGATTCTCCAAAAACACTTGGAACAAGGTTAAGTTGCAAAACTGGTACAGGGCTAGGTGGGCAAAGGGCAAGACAGGCATAGGGCTTGACGAGCATAGGGCTACACATACATGAGGCTAGACGGGCATAGGGCTACACATGCATGAGGCTAGATGGGCATAGGGCTAGACAGAGTTTAATTGGACTGAATGTACACTGTGCAAATTCCTACATCCCGCATGTGCAGCACATTCTACAGTACATATGTGCTGCGGGATGTAGGAATTTGCACAGTGTACATTCAGTCCAATTAAACTCTGTCTAGCCCTATGCCCATCTAGCCTCATGCATGTGTAGCCCTATGCTCGTCAAGCCCTATGCCTGTCTTGCCCTTTGCCCACCTAGCCCTGTACCGGTTTTGCAACTTAACCTTGTTCCAAGTGTTTTTGGAGAATCCTTTTTTGATAATGGCTTTTTGCACGATCCTGTGTCAATCCTACATCCTTGTACCATTTTTAAATGGTTTTTATACACCCTTGTTCGTGCGGTTTTTCCTTTTATAGCGAAACGGTTGCTTGAATAGGTTTCCACTACAGTTGAGAAGGAACACGATCAAATCTTGTAAGATAAAGAAACTAGAAATCTATGCAGTTATCTGACTAATATCAATGTACCCATCTAGAAACAAATGATCGAACGAAAAGAGCGCTGAAGTCGACGATCATCAAAATGCAGACCTTGTGCACGTACGTGTATGTCTAGTCTCGCGTAGTCATTTTTTTTTTTTTTCAGAGTAATAAAACTTCAAATAAAATTGTGATCATTACAACATGCAGTAACTCATATTGCTATAATATAGTCAAATGTCTGAGGGAACATGTCCCTCTGCCATAATCAATGGGGCACAATCAATGGTGGCTTGGGAGCATCGATAGCTTGATCTGGAACCTCGGATTGCTCTGATTGAAGATCTGAGCAGGCAGAATCTGATGCGGCATCTTAGCAGGCTGATTGTCTGTGAGTAGGGCTGATTTCGCTTGTCAGCGATCATCCCTGCTAATCTTCTGTAAAACACAGTGGCTGCTGGTCCCATTCCACCTGTGATGGACATAACTAGGGGGGTGAAAGATCCATACTCAACTTCTCTTATTCTTTGGTCATAACCTCTCTTCTTCTCCTTCTCATGCGACTTGTAGATAGTGTTGATGTCAGAGGTCTGGTTGCTCGATGCCATTGGGTTGAACACCCTTACGTCAAAAAATGCATCTTGTGAAGCAGACCAAAAACCGGAACATTTGATGTCGAGTCGGCAGTTGTCCTCTGTTTTTGCTGAATGGTAATTGAGTTGCTCCCCAGTCAGTGGTTGCAGCATAGGTTCGGTTTCCACACTTGAGGTGACTTCTTTGAGCATGGAAGCAGTTGCATCCCTAATTTCGTTATGCCTTAGTATCACGTACCCACCAGTGGGACAGCTGAATGCATGGCTTACATCATTGGGTTTTCCACATATGCATGTGCTTGGCATCCCTTGGGGTCTCCATCCATATCTGAGAGCAATAGCGTCACGGAAAGCACTTTTGTGAAGTTCAAATCCATGTTCCTCAATGGGCAGTGGTGTAAGCCATGATGAGGCCCCTTTCTCCTTAGCCAGTGTCATAGCCTTTCTCAAGTCAGCAGGTAAATCTTCATACAATTCATCAGCCATCCTCTTCTGCTGCTGTCGTTTCATTTTCCTCATCTCTCCTCGTGCCTTCTCCTGTTCCATGTCAGTCCACATTCCATCTTCAAAATTTCTGAGTCTGATGGCATCTTTCAGAGGCTGGGAAATTATAGATGATGCTTGGTACAGCTGATCAGCCAATTGTGGAAGAATGTCAATTCCAAGTCCACCCAGTTTTGGAGGCAGGGCAAACAACTTTCTCTCGGAGTCATTGATGTTGCCCTTACCCACAATGGTTGGGATGACCTTGTGCCTGATTATATCCTCCACTGGCTGCAACAGGATGCCAATGTCGCGAGTGGTTCTGGACAAATAACTCCACTTGTGCTTAATGCATCTGGTTAAAGCACAGTATGCAGCATGAGGCTGACTAGTTGCAATGTCCGCTAGTTTGGTCAATTCTTTGGTCCATTCGGCCACCTTTGCTTTAACAAATGCGGTTTTGAAGTCTTCTTCTCCTATTGTAGAGCCAAGATAGCTTCGTCCGGTTGTTGTGATTTGGATGTTGGTGGTACTAAAGGTCTTTTTGGCTTCTTCATAGGCTTCTTCTTTCACCAACAACCATGTTTTCATCGCATTTGCATGATACCCATAGCCCGGACCCATCCTCAAGAGCTTCTCCCACCACTCATGGAGATTCTGTATCTTCCCTCCTGCCGCTGAGTCATCTGCAAACCACACCTGCTCAATGTCATTTGAGACATTCAGTTGCTTGATAAGAGGTATAGTGGCCACAGCATACATTGCCATGGCCAGGGGATCCCCTTGAGTGGTACCCTCTTTTGATAGCATTGTCTCTCCATTAATAAACAAGTATGGATCCAGTCTATAGGTGTTCATCAGGATGGTACCGATTGCTGGGCATAAATTCATTGCGTTTCTCAATGCTGATTTCCTGTTCAACCTGTTAAATGCATTAGATGCATCCACCAGCAAAACTGCCTCCGTTGAGTCCTCTGCAAAGATTTCATTCAGGGCCTGGATTGAAGCTTCACATCCTTGGCTCTGACCAATACACAGCTGGATTGACCCAACAGCTTTCTTGACATCTTGACGGACAACAGCAAGAATTGCCTTGCTGATGATACGATGGGGCACTTCTCCGATTCCTACGGGTCTAACACCTGGACATTTATCAAGAGCCACAAGCCTACATGCTACGAATGGCTTGAGGAGCTCCGGATCCACTAGAGAGGTAGCAAGTCTTCTTGCAACCTTGGCTAATGCTTCACACAGGTCTGTCGACACTTTTTGGAAGGATCCACACAATCGTCTCCAGGCATAGGAATCCAATCCAGATGGTCCGGCACTGCCTTCGGTATGTAGGGCTGCATTCAGGATTGTTGAACCTGTGATTTCCTCAAAAATAACTGGATGGAATGTATCATCAACAGGGGAAGCAATGGTTGAAGGATCTAGTGGATGTGCATCTGGATGCTTATCCCGGAGAACATCTCTCACACACTTGTTGTCTTCCACATAGCTGTCAAGTTGTAGCACCTTTCCACTTTCATCAGAGAGTAACCTAGTGGCCTCACGCAACTTTCCTTTCATCATCAGATCTCCAAGTCTTCTTGCAATATTAACTTCACACCTTCTCGACTGTGATCTTGATAGCCTACTTTGGATGGTTCTACCTTCTTTCACAATGGCCTCAAATTTACCCTCCCACCATAGCTTCAATCTTCTTTCAACACAGGCGACATGATCTTTTGATTTTGAGGTCTGGAAAGGTTTCTGAAGTATGAGTGATGGTAGAATCATAGCAGCTTTAAGAGCCACTGTTTCCAAAGCAGATTGGTCAGCATAAGCTTGGAACAGGCGTGCTAGTTCCACTACAAATGATTTGCCATGTCTTCCTGATGGAACCTTA